>ML779984.1:508624-549363 GCA_009831015.1 Picea engelmannii
CATGGCCCTAGGAGGGGGCCCTGAGGCTCCCCCCCCCACCTCTTTCTCTTGAGATAGATGCTTTCAAAAAACTGGTCACAACCAACAACAAACAAATTGCCTCAGAGATGCAGCAAAAATTTGTCAAAAAACTAGATAGTATTCCCTCAATCGCCCTCCCAGCAGAAGAAACATGTAGATCTTCTTTGAACCTGGCTGAATGGGGACTCATTGGCCAGTTCATGGGCCTATGGCCTTCTCCCAAAGCTGCAGATGCATGGGTTCAGAGGAACTGGAGCCCCCTTCTAAAAGAAGGCATCAAAAGTCATCTCGTCGGCAGGGGATTCTATGCATTTGTCTTTGAAATCACAGAGGAAAGAAACCTCATATTCAGGAATGGACCATACTTTATGGGCCCTCAGGGTTTGTACCTGAACAAATGGTCTCCAGACTTTGATCCGACACAAGATGTGCCCTCAGTCGTACTGGACTGGGTGCGCCTCCCCCATCTTCGCTTGCATTGCTGGAATCCGAAATCTCTGGAATCCATTGGGAACACTCTTGGAAAATACATCAACAAAGCATACAGAAAGGATCAGTATTCCTGCACCAGAATATGCGTCGAAGTAGATATGGAGGTGGGGCTCCCGGAAGCCATTCAACTAAAGGTTGCAGACTAGTCTCACATCCAAGAACTGGATTACGAACAACTTCCATTCAAATGCAGTTATTTCCATGGCTACGGACACTTCACCAGGCATTGAAAAAAGAAGGTAGAAGAAGAGGGGGGGAACTCAAAAGGCGAACAATGGACACAGGTCAAGAAAGCAGCCCCGTCAAAGAATAACAACAGACTCAAAGGGAAAGGGGCATCAAAAGGGCATGGCGCCCCTATTCTAGGGAAAGCTCCTGGGGAAGGAAGCTCAGCCCCTCCAATCCCAGAGGCTCCTAAAAACCCCTTTGAAATCCTCAGCAACCCTTCAGAAATATCTGATCCAGTGATTGAAGAACTTGAGCAGCAAACCCTTCCTCCCAGAGTGGGAAAAAACAATGGCAAGGCAGCCCAATCCGGTTCCCCAATTGGAACCTCCTCCTCCCCTTCCTATGCAGAAATAATAAAAAAGAAACCCCCAAAAAACTTTGAATCTTCAAAGGATGAGTCTTTCAAGAGACCCTCAAAAAGAGCAGGGAGAAAATCTCACAAAGAAGCAAGAGAAGAAGAAGTGGAGAGGCAAAAAATGAAAGGAATCCAATCCACCATTGAGATGTCCACTGGAAGAAATACTAGAACAAGGCCCCCCAAGGGAGGGCCTACCCACTCCAACCCCAAAAAATAATGTGTATAGTCTCTTGGAACTGCAGAGGCTTGGGGAATCCATCGAAGGCCAAAGCAGTCAAAGACCTATTGAAAATTGACCCTCCCGAGATCCTCCTACTCCAAGAGACAAAAATTGATGGGGACACCCTTCTTGAAATCAACAATCAGAAATGGAAGAAAAGTTTTGGGAAATCCATCAGTGCAAGAGGTTCCTCAGGTGGCCTCACAACCTTATTGGTGAAGGACAAGTTTCATTTACAAAATTCTTTCGAGACCCAACACTGGATTTTCACTAAACTCCGACATACTTCAAGTAAGATTTTTCTTTCACTCTTCAATCTTTATGTACCTGTCCTGTACTCTGAAAATAAATACTGTTGGCAATTGTTATCATATTTTTTAGAGATCTTCTCTCCCTCAAAAATAATTCTAGTCAGAGATCTAAATTTAGTATTTGATCTGAAAGAAAAGAGAGGAAGCAATAGTGGAAGAGACCAAATGCTCCCTTTCGTCGAGGAGCTAGTCCATCAGTGGGACCTCCTTGATTTCAAGCCTTCGAAAGGACTTTAAACCTGGAGAAATAACAGATTAGGGGCTTATCACATCTCTGCACGCTTGGATAAATTCTTAATCCAGAGCTCGTTCCTACAAGAAAGAAGGATAATCTCTACCAAGATTCTCCCAAAACTGACTTCTGATCACAAACCTATCCTCTTGAATATGGAAGAAAAAGAAAATATGGGCCCAATTCCTTTTTGGCTCAGCCCCCTTTGGATAGATAAGGAGGTCTTCCTAGAAACTGTTCAATCTGCTTGGTCCTCTCCTGTCTCAGGGTCTCCAAGCTTTGTGTGGGAGAAGAAATTAAAGGCAACAAAACATGCACTGAAAGATTGGGTTAAAAAACACATCATCAACCCCCTTAGCCTCAGACAAGATGCATTCCACTAGCTATTAGACTTGAAAGTGAAAATGGAGTCCAAGTCCATCTTTAAAACAAATCTAGAGAAAGAACAAGTTTCCCAGAACAAAACTTCCCGTGCATTTCGACAAGAAGAAGAATATTGGAGGATCAAGTCTCGAAACTTGTGGCTAAAATTTGGAGACCACAACACTTCCTACTTTCAAAAGTAGTTCAGAGCCCGCCTCTCCCATAACCACATTTATGAAATTATGTCCTTAGATGGAACGATACACAAGGGTTTTGAACAGCTCAAAGAGGCAGCAGAAAAACACTTTTAGAGCCTATATCAGGAAGAATATTATGGTTGTGAAGAGACTATCTCAGACTACCTCTCACACATTCCCTCTCTAGTAAGCAGGGATGACAACGCGGATCTCATGAAGTTGTTTACTAAAGAAGAAATCTGCAATGTCATTTGGTCCATGGAGCCCGACAAAGCCTCGGGGCCAGATGGTTTCTCAATCCAATTTTATAGAGCTTGTTGGGATATAATCAAGATTGACCTGCAAAAGATGATCAAATCTTTCCATAAAAGAGCCAAGGTAGGGGGCAACACCAACTCCACCTTCCTAGATTTAATTCCCAAAGAAGTTAACCCGAGCTCCTTCAAAAGATTCAGGCCCATCTCACTCTGCAACGCTTCCTACAAAATTATGTCCAAACTCTTGGCAAACAGAATAAATCCTCTACTAGAAAACCTTATTCCCCCCATGCAAGGTGGTTTTGTCAAAGGAAAACATATTCTCGACAATGTAATACAGGTTCAAGAAGCCATGCACTCCAGTCACCAGTGGCAAGAGCAAGGGATGTTGATAAAAATCGACATGGAAAATGCTTTCAACAGGGTAAACCTCTCCTTCCTTTACAAAGTCCTTCTTTATTTTGGTTTCTGCTTTGATTTTGTCCAATTGATCAAATCTTGCACTGAAAATCCCTGGCTAGCCTCCCTAGTCAATGGAAGACCAACAAATTACTTTCAAGCTTCAAGGGGATTAAGGAAAGGCTTCCCTCTTTCCCCCTTCATGTACATCTTGATGGGAGACACATTAAGTAGGAAGTTAACAGCTGAAAAGAATATAGGCTTAGTCCCAGGCATTAGACTGACGAAGGGCCTTGATCCAATCAATCATGCCCTCTTTGCAGATGATTCCCTCATGCTGGGAGGAGTTTCCATAAAGATTGCAAAAAAATTCAGCAAAATTCTTCAAGGCTTCTGCAGTATCTCCAGAGCGCTCATCAATAAAAGGAAAAGTGCAGTGTATGGCTAGAATGCAGGTTATCAAACAATTTAGAGAATTTCCGAATACCCGGGGTTCTCTAGCTATGCTTCATGGGAAAAAATAAAGTATCTTGGACTCCCCTTAACTCTGGGCCCAACAAGTCTTCGTTGTGGACAGAAATCATAAACAAATTCAAAGCAAAAATCACAGCCTGGGGTGGACAGTGGCTCACAAATGCAAGGAAGCTAACCCTCATAAAATCGATCTTGTCCTCCTTACCAATCTATCAGGCCTCCTTCCTTCTTGCTCCAAAGGCGATCATGTCACAAATTACAAAGGTGATCATAGACTTCCTCTGGCGAGGAGGTAAAGGTAATAAAAAAAATACCACCTAGTCAATTGGGATACGGAAAAACGCCCTCATTCTGATGGTGTCTTACAGGTAAGAGACCTCAATCTTGAAAATATGTCTCTTGGGGGGGGGGGGAATACTTTGGAACCTATATGCAAATCGAAGGCATCCTGTAAGCAATCTTTTAAGGAAGAAATACCTTGATGGCGCCCCTCTAAGAAATATCCAAGGAGAAAGAACCCCCAAAGGCACTCAGATTTGGAACCTCTGTCATTGTGGCTTAGCCTCCTTCCAAAAGAACATCTACTGAATCCCAGGGAATGGGAAAAACATAATGTTGTGGCAAGACAACATCATGGGAAATGCGCCCCTCAAAGCCTCAGACGAACTTAAAGGAATTCGCGAGTGGCTCTCCCAATGCAGATTTATCAAACTCGAAGACATCTCTGCGCGGGACGTGTCAAGAAGATTTAAAGAATGGGACCTCCCAGGCGTTCCAGAACACTTGCAAATGAAGAAATCGATCCTCCTGGTAGCGTTGACAGATTCAGCTCTAGTCCATCTCCTCTTGCCAGATAAATGGGGATGGGACAAGTCTGGCTTTTATTCCGTAGCTCAAGGATACGTTTCACTTCAAACCCCCCAAGTTCTGATTGAGTCAACAATTCTCTGGAAATAGGTCTGGGATCCCCTAGGACTATTGAAAGTAAACTTCTTATGTTGGGTTCTAATGCACAGGAAAATTTTGGAAGGTGAAAATCTAACAAAAAGAGGCATCACTGGCCCCCATAGATGCCCTATGTGTTGTAATTCCCCAGAGACAACGAATCATCTTTTTGTGGATTGTTATTTTTCTCAAGAAGTATGGAATATCTCTCTCCAAGGCCTCAATGTCACAACTCCGTATCAGATCTGAGTGGTAAATTTATTTTCCTCTTAGAAGGCACACTACCCTCAAGAGATACAAGAAGTCCAAACTGGAAAAGAATTTTGTAGGCCATCCCCAAATACATTTGTTGGAAACTATGGTTGGCCAGAAACAATCAGATTTTCAACAATATGTTTCCTTCCCCCCCTTCGGTAGTTGTGAAAGAAAAATCTCTACTTCTCGAAACAGTGGCAAACTACTCCTTCAAGAATGAAAAAATTCTCCTTCCTACAGAAAAGAAATGGATTGGTACTTTCATCTACTGAGATAGAAAACAAATCTTTGCTCGCCCCTATCTCACTCCAGGTTGGCGTCTGCAAGACAAGGATGCGGTCTTTCAAGATTGGTGGAGGAGGTAATGCATAGCCTTAGTATTTTTCGATGGAGCCTCCAAAGGAAACCCAGGGAACATAGGAGAAGGCGGAGTGATTTACTCCTCGGATGGATCTCGAAAAGACAACTTCAGTTGGGGTCTAGGACAGAGAAAAAATAACCAGACTAAAATCCTCGGGCTACTCAAAGGTTTCCAAATAGCACAGGAAAATGGCAAAAAAGAAATACAAGTCTTTGGAGACTCTGAAATCCTGATTAAGATCTTAAATATGAATGATCATCCCAACAACCCAGTGATCAACAAGACTCTACTAAGGATTCGACAAGTACTGCAAGATTTCTCCTCCTCTGGATTTTTCCATATCCTGCGAGGATCGAACAAGGAAGCAGATACAAAGGCAAATATAGGTTGCCTCTTACCCCTAGGTGTGCTAAACAAAAATGACGAAGACCCCTAGTAGATTCCCATCCCGTAGTTTGAGTTTTATCTCTCCTCATATCATTGTAAGAATGAGAAATTTTGTACACATATTAAGCGGGAAACTATTCCCATGTAATGATGGTTGATTAGGCCTCAACCCAACCAGTCACATTTTTCAATTAAAATACCCATTTTAGTTAAAAAACAAATACCTTCGAAATAAAATTTCCATTCGTAAAATTCATATTATTGGAAGATATGAAAGTACATTTATACATACAGTGGAATTATGCCACTTGGATTACTATATGACCTCGTTCTCAATCTTGGCCTTCAATCCTCTTTTATTTTATTTTCAGGGTACAAGTGGGGCAACTTCAAGTCCTTCACCAAATAAAATACCACCATGATAATTACATGTGGTTTTTTCCATGATGATTATGGATGGTTTTATAAACAAAATCTGGTGCCTTGTATCTAAGAAAAAGACATATATCTTTCAACTATGAAGCCTATGGAAGTGAACCTTAGAATCTAAGAAATATTTCTTGCTTTGGTGATTAACGTGATTTGGTGATTAACCCGAGACTTTAGAATCCATGTTGTACCCACTATATATGAATTAACATCTCTTATGGTTTATTCTTCAACTAAGTTTGCATGGGCTTAAGCATCTCAACTTCCATAACCTAGAAGGCACACATGTTAGGAGATTGCTAATATTGCTTTCCTTGGGCGTTAAAGTTTTAGTGTGTTTAAATGTTTGTTGATATTGAAATTGTTTCCTTCTTTTGTTTTTTGGAAGAAACATGTAAGAAACATAATGAAGTTATATTTATTAATAAATAACTTTATTGATCTTTCACATGATATGGTAATGATTTTTCTTTATGTAATCATGATTTTGTAGATTAAAATGCAATTGTGGGATATTCAAATGGAGATGGCTCATCTACAACAATTATGAGAGTTTAGGGTTGAGTCCCCCTACAAAATGAGTAGAAATCCACCTAACATGTCTCCTACCCAATCAACATACTAACAATGTGGCAATGAAAGGACTTGTTATAGGGTCGGTTAACAGGTTCGTGAAATGTGAGAATGTAGAGTTAGTTTGCCTCCTCCTTTGGTTTGATTTTTTATATTGGCTTTGGTAACTTTTGAAGTAACCAATCCTCTTCAGCCAACCAATGATTGTTGAGAGCCAATTATGGTCATGGGATAACCCCATGTTATTGGTTGAGAGATAGCCCCAAACAATTATGATGATATTCCATTGGATGCTATATTAATGCCAACCATTTCTTAATATTGTGTTTGTGCTAGAACATAATTCCTTTTATTTTTAAGGGATTTTCTTTATGTTACTTTCTCATGCAGTTGTGTGTACTAGGGGTTATGTCATAAGATAATGAAATTTTTAATTTTTTATTATGATTTGATAAGGCTTGATCCAAGTGGTCATCCAAGGTCATCTTATAAATGATGTCAATATAAATACGTTTTTTCCAAAACTTATTTGACTTACACCTTGTCTTTATTGTGGATCTATGTCGACCATACTTTCTACTTTTCTTGGACACCTTGGATATGGGAGAAATTAACCATTATATATAATAAATTTGATTGCATTGAGCAGGCTATGGTGGATTAGATTAGAGAAACCAAGTTGAAGAGAACTGACAAACACAATCTACAACTTTTTTGGGTTATCAAAGTAGGATTGTTCCTTCACTAAAGAAAGTGGTTCACCAAGAACCAAATATAGCATAAATTCCACCATCTGGTACAATAACTTGACAAAATGGAGACCATAGCTACTAAAGGGAGAAGGATTAATCTAGCATGTCATTCAGGATCATCTCATAAATGGTCCTCATATTTATATTTTTGGGGTTTTGAACTTTGAGTACATTTCTCAAGATCTTTCCATGCATTTTCGATACACTAATATCTTATGAAGAGGATTAGGACTCAACTACAAATTCTCTTTCAAACAAGCTAAGAAATACTGAAGATAGAGAAATGAGAATAAAAATATGGCCCTCACAAGGATTCCCTTTTCTATACGAGTTGACTTCATCCAACTCAGTGTGCATACTTGACTCTAACTCCATGTTTAGGATAAAGTTCTTGTATCTAAATTTTTTCATCTTTTATGGATTTTACAATATGATAAAATGTAGTGTTAGCATCTTGTTATTGACCTTTTACAAATTAATGTAACGACCACAACTTGTTCAAAAATAGTTACTAACCACAACTCGTTCAAAAATAGTTACTACCAATTTAACTATTATATATTGTTTTTCAACATTCTTTAAATAATGGAATTTGATTTTCTTTTTGTCAATATTATATTAATATAATTTTTCATTTCATTCTCAACATGATTCACTAAAATTTTATGTCAACAAATTATATTAATTAAGGATACAACTACCCAACTACAAAATTGATGACATAACTATCATGAAAAAAATCAAACTATGGGCTTCCTTGAAAAGATAACAAAACAACTACCAAAATACCAAATTGGTCACATGGCCCATGACAAATTTCAAACAATTATCGATTTGATGAGTTTTTAAAGCAAGAAAAGATCCCAGTAGGGCTTCTGCATACCACTGAAGCTAGTCTGAACCCTTGAAAAGGGGCCTAATCTCCATTGGATCTAGGACGCAAGATTAAATAGGACATTTTGTTCCAGAATGATGTTTATTATATATGCATTTGTATTACATTTAGAACCTTGGAATGCCTAATATAATTGCACTCAAACCTAGGGTAATTGCATTAAGGAAACAATCATCCCTACATCTGTCATCACACCTAATATGAACTTCGAAGAGGATAAGTTTCAAAATTACACAAGAAGCATTATATAATATATATCATAGAATAGTACCCCATGTTTCTCACAGTTGAATTCAGAGAGAGAAGAGTCAAAAAAACTTTAACTAACCTATTTATGCTGGACCAGGGGATAGTGGATAGTGGAAATGGACCCCGTGGATAATGCAAATGGAGCCAGCAAATGGAATCTTGCACTAGTGCTCGTCGTCGTGAAGCTTGAACCTCAACAATTGCTACATGTTTTCCAATGCTCCCCACCATGAAGAATGATGAATGAGGAAATTTTTGAATGGCGAATTTTCGAATATTTTTTACCAATTCGGCTTCAAGAGTGTGTTGGGAGGGTTTCAGGAGTGTCATGGGCACAAGGCTTTCAGCGATGAAAAATACAGACTCGCGGGGCTAGTATGTGGTTTATATAAAAAAAAAAAACTCTCGACCGAGAGTTTAAAAATAATATAAACTCTCGACCGAGAGACATATCTGAAAGTTTGATACCAAAAATTTAATCATACTCTTGGCCGAGAAACTAGAAATTTATCGGCCAAAAAATTATTTAACTACAGGTAAACTCTCGACCGAGAAAAGTTTATCCTTGGTTAAATTCTCGTCTAAAAAATATTACAACTCTCGGACGAGAAAATATGTTGACTTTTTTCTTGACCGAGAAATTGGAAATTATAACCCAAAAGCACCCAATTCTCAAAAAATTATTTCCCAACTTTGCGCTTTCACCCATATGTTCCAATAAAACATTGTAATCGATGGGAGTGTCAACTACTTCAACTTCAATGGAAATTATTTTCCCTCCTAACTGGACAAGAAAGGAGGAAATAATCCCACGGGGCATAAATGAATGTTCTTCAAACGTTGTTAACAAGGTGGGATATGAGGCAAGCTCAGGGAAGTTGATGGCTCACCAACATAACAATGATATGACACATTTTGAAGAACCATCATCCATGACCTTTCTAAACATGGTTTTTTTGTTATACACTACTTGTATTTGAAAAGCGACATGGTAAGGAAGTCAATACTTGACATTAGAAGTGTCAAACGTTATCACCTAAGAACAAGAGGAATCAATAGCTCTGGTATCCAAAATCAATGTACTAAGTTGTGTTGAGTAACTCTAGAGTACTTCCAAGGCCAACATATCGCATGGTGCCTCAGCTAATTCTTCTATAATTGAGTAGTATTAAGAAGCCTGGGAATTAGGGTTGTGCGATGACTACTTTAACACACCCTTGGGTATGTGTGTCATTGTGTCTCCTGTGGGTTTCTCTATATGAAAAACATTTTGCGGTTCAGGGGATTCATTTTCCTTAGAGGTGGACTCAGTTTTCTCGTAACTGTGAGATATGATCGAAAGGTGTATCTCAGATCCACAATGTATACACTCCACGAATTAGTATCATGCAAGGATGCCCCCTAGTTTCCCCCTTGTGAAATTATAGTCTTACTTGAAGTGCCCATAGCCATATGTTAACCTTGGGTAAAAGGATTAATTGACATAGTAGGTTGTTGTTGCACCAACAAACATTGAGCCTCTTCAAGTTTGGGGCATTGGTGCATTAGATGATCATCTTTGCATAACTTACAGGGAAACTTAACTTTCTTTTTCTCCTTCTTTTCCCACCGTCATTATTATCAGGTGTGTTCGCATTATTATTACCCATGCCTCCATTCTTATTAGCATTTTTTTCCTTCTTTCCTATGGGTTGTTTGTTACCCTTCGAATTCCTCAATTGTACAACATGCACATCGGATGCTTGGAGTGGGGGAAAGGTTGAAGCATGAGCTTGACTGGACATGGGAAGATGACTAGACATCTCCTTCATCTGGTTTGTAACCAAACTTTTGGTGGTTTTATCTACAAAACCTACCACGCCATAGACATGGGGTCCAAGATTTGGATTCAAAGGATCGGTACTAAAACATGATGCATTTGGAAATATCTCATACATAACATCAAACTAAGAGTAAATTAGTTCTAATTGTTGGGCTTTGAAGATTTATTCTTCATTGATCATCACTACCGCAAGAGAGACGTATTTATATATATATATATATATAGTAACAAATATTTCAGAACCCATTCTAAAAGAAACTCAGGAAGAATCTAATATTTTATCATTGTATTCCTTCTTCACCATTCTTGGATGTAGTCGAAGGTATGGGTAGCATTATTAACGTAAAATTAGACAAGAGGTTAGTTCCAACATCATATTAGATAGCAAGTTGGAAACTTTCAATAAAACCATAACTAAGTCATGAAAGTTACTAAAGGATGCTCCTTTGAGCTCAGTATCCATTTCACTTCTATCCCAGTGAGGATGCATTGAAAGAGTCTCAATTTGAAAGAATCATCCATCAACGAGTTGGAGGAGCACCATAAATGAAACATTGCCACATGATCTCTGAGGTCTTCACCAACCTTCCATTCAAACTTTGGAATATCTGAGGGAGGCTTGGTCGATACCATAGGCCAATTTTGGTTACGACACACCATATCATTAGTGTTTTTAAACAGATCTAGCAAGTTTAAATTTTCCAAAAAGGAAATTCACGATTATATCATAGAGTTCCAACTTCAAGGGTTGCAACGCCCCAATTAGTACTCAAAAAATAATATCATATATTGTTGTTGGCACCAAGTTTCCAAGAAGTGTTTGTAGGTTGACTAGGGTTTTGATTATAACTCTAATTTCCCTGGTCATAAGGAGGAAAACCTTCACCCATCATGATTCCAAAATATTGGAAAGGGTTCCCCCCTACCAACATACATTACAAATAAAAGGTTCCATGTATGGGATTCTGAGAACTTTGGAAGGGATTGCTTCCTATTGGCATTCTGAAATAAGGGAAATGGATACACCATTGATTTCCAAATAATGAAAAATGGTTGAATCCTATCATCATACGGGAATTCTTAATGTAATGTCTACAATCCTAGCCTGAGCCAGGACACAAAAAAATTCCCTCTGATACCACAATGTAGCATCCCTGACCGCCCAATTCAAACATGCTACCTCAAAATTATGCTCTAATAGCTTACTCTACCAATCCCATCAGGTTCTGTAATCATTGTTGTACAATTTCCCCTACATACAATATAGTTATGTAGTCCAACAAGGAAACAAACAATGTAGAATTCATGTGCATGCATAATAAAACATGCCAAGCATTCATCAATACAAGATGAAAATTAAATCATTGAACACAATTGAAGTATTAACATATTGTTCAAGCAATTAAGCATTCAATACACAACACTTATATTTAAAAGAAGCACCAACTAGTTGCATACCTCTGACATTCCTCCTATTCGTAGACATTATTATTCATCACTTTCAACAACAGGTCACCCCTGAGCCAAGGCTATGTCTCCACTAGGGAAAAGGGAATCTCACCAATCCCAACTAAGGTCTAACAACATAGAACTCTAGATAATGTTAATGAAACCAACTCCATCAACAGTTCCACATCATAGCCTATCATTTCCCACATCCTGCCCCACCCCAAGAAGTGTACGCCTTTGTTGCTCCACAACCCTTTGTTTATACCACTTCCCTTCTAGGGATTCATTAATAGGCCATCCAATAACTCTCTTAGTTTTGTGTCACTTGGAATACAAGGCTACTTTCAAGGAGTTATAGGAACCCACTAGGCCAACACACAGGGACACCTATTCCCATTAATTCTCTCAGTCAAGGAGAAATGTTCCATAGGCCTAAAAACCTACTTTTTGAAACCCAAACCACCAAGGGTTTATAGGGTTATAGGCCTGAAAACCTACTTCTTCACACCCAAAACACCAAGTATTTACAAGGTTATGGCTCCAATATTTTCTCCATCTCGCTCACGAACAGAGAACGTTGTCCTACTCCACAACCAATAGTCATTCCCTTGAATGACCAAGCACCCCCTCAACACCCTAAGCCCAAGGATTAAGTATGCATGTAAACAACATGAAAAGTGGCACAAGAGTAACCACTTTCTCTCTCTTGGGAACTCACCCCACCTCTAAGGACTTAAGATAAAATGTAAGCATAACATAAAACTAGGATTGAACATTTTAAGGAATATTTTACGATATTCCTTGGCTTACCCCCTAGCTTAAGCCCCTCTCATAATTCCCTTGTCCCCCTTTCCCTCTCATGGATTCCTAACCTTCAATACTCTTTTCATACTAAGGTCTACAATAGTGATTTATTTTATTAATTGTGGTAGTTTGATTACAAAAGACAAAGCTTGGCTCACTGCCCACAACTTACAATCTCATTGGCCTCATGTATCATAGACACCCTATCCTAAACATTTATTCATACAAGTCACTATGGACCAATACAACCTGGCTCACCAAACTATATAAACAGATATACATTTGTATACACAATTGTCAACTTGGGGTATTACATTTCCCTCCCCCTTATTTATGCATTGTCTTCAGTGCATTATATACAATGCTCATCCAAAAATTCTTCAAAAAAATCCAAAAAGATGTGGGTAATCTTCCTGCATGATGTCTTGATGCTCCCAAATAGCATCCTAGGGACTGTAACAGGTCCACTGGAACTTTACCAATCCTATTTCTCTATTCTAGAGCAGCTTGAATTTCCTATCCAATACGCACAAAAGTTGAACTTGAAAGTCTCCTTTTGGATCCACTTGAATCATAGTCTAATCAATTACATGATTAGCATTAGTTACATATTTCTTAAGAAATGATACATGTAAAATGTTATGCACATGCATAGATGTAGGTAATTCTATCATATATGCAACAGGTCCATTCCTTTCTCAGATTTTAAATGGCCCATAGTAACATGCTACCAATTTTGAATAGTTACCCAACTTCAATGAACATCTCTTAGCCTTTACTTTCAAAAACATGTGATCACCCACTTTAAACTATCTATGTGTTCTGCCTTTATCATCATAAATTTTCTTCATGTCTAGAGAAGCCTTCAAGATTTTCTTAATCTTGGCAATCTTCTCTTCCATTTCTTTGATCATATCAGGCCCAACCACTTCTCTGTCTACTGGGTTATCCCATCTCACTGGAGTGTTGTACTTTCTACCATAAAGTGCCTCAAATGGACTCATCGTTAACGATGTCTAATATCCATTGTTGTTTGCAAACTCCACCAAATGGATGTCATCTTCCCACTGAGAAGTATTTTCCATCACATGCAAACTCGGCATATCTTCAATCACTTGATTGATTCCTTATGTCTTCCCATTTGTCTCTAGATGATATGTTGTACTAAAGATCAAATTTGTCCAAAATCCTTTGAATAAACCTTCCCAAAAGTTTGATGTGAATTTGGGATCTTTGTCAGAAACAATTTCCTTAGGCACACCATGAAGCCTATCATGTTCCTTCATATGGATGTATGCAATATTTGCTTCCTTATGTGTCAGCTTCATTGGCACAAAATGAGATTCCTTGGTTAGCTTATCCACCACCACCATGATGGAATCATGTTGCTTCAATGTTCAGGACAACTTGGTGATAAAATCCATTGTCACCACTTCCCATTTCTTCTTAGGAATGGCCAATGGTTGAAGCAATCCAACTAGATGTATGTTCTCATCTTTAATTTTTGGCACTCCATGTACTTGGATATATACTTAGCCACATCCTTCTTTATGTCAAGCCAAAAATATTGGCCTCTAACAACTGCAATAGTATTCTAATATCTTGGGTACCCAGCATAAGGAAAATTGTGCATTTCCTTTAGCACAATACTTTTCACCTCATGTGAGGATTCCATCCCCTTTTAGTGCATAATATTTAAACTTAGGATGAATATTACCTTGTTGCAATGCCTCATTTTCTTTCACACACTGTTGATATGATTTTGCAACTTCTAGAATTATGTCCTTTAAATCAACTGCATAAATTCTTATGGATGAAGCATGCATTTTTGCACCTTTTTGTTGAGTGTATCATCCACTATGTTCTCCTTGCCTTTGATATGATTTATATCAAATTCATACTCACTAAGGAACTCCAACACTCTTACCTTTCGGGCATTTAAAGTTGATTTCTCAAACAAATACATCATACCACTTGGGTCTATCCTCAGTTTGAATTTCCTACCCAAAAGGTAGTGCCTCCACATTTTTAACACATGAATGATGACTACCATATCTAAATCATGCGTGGCATAGTTCCATTTATGCAACTTGAGTTTTTGGGACTCATAAAAAAACAACATGACCATTATGGGTAAGGGCACCACCCAGTCCTTCTTTACAATAATCATTGTACACCACAAAGTATTCATTTGGATCATTAATCTTTAACACTTATTCACTTTGACAACAATTCCTTAAAATGAAAAAAACCATCTTCACATTCTTGAGTCCATTCAAATTTGACACCCTTCCTTTGCAAAGAAGTTATAGGATGGGAAATATTTGAAAACCCTTTTATAAATCTCATGTGGTATCCTACAAGTCCCATGAATGACCTCACTTATGTGACATTCCTTGGGCCCAACCACTCTTTCATCACCTTGATCGTATCTGGTTCCACTGTTATTCCCTCTTCTGAAATAATGTGACCCAAATAATGGATCTGCTTCTGATAAAATGATCACTTGTTCAACTTTTCATAAAGATTATGCTCCCTCAACACCTATAGCACCATCCTTAAGTGTTTCTCACATTCCTCTTCAGACTCAAAGAAAATAAGTATGTCATTTAGAAAAACAATGTCAAACTTATCCAAGTACTTTATGAAAAATCCATTAATCAAACACATGAATACAATCGATGCATTTGACAACCCAAATGGCACCATTACAAATTCATAATGTGCATACCTTGTTCTAAAGGTCATCTTGTTAATATCTTCTTCTTTGATCTGTACTTTATGGTAGCTTGACCTTAGGTCAATCTTAGAAAACACCTTGGCATATTTCAATTTATCAAAAAGTTCATATATCCTTGGCAAAGGATACTTGTTCTTCACAGTCACCTTATTTAGTTTCTCGAAATCAATTTACAGTTGTAAGGTTCCATCCTTCTTCTTTACAAATAGTATTGGGGCACCCCAAGGTGAAACACTTGGGAATACGTACCCCTTCTTCAAAAACTCATCAAGTTGCATTCTCAATTCCTTAAGATCTGGTGTACTCATCCTGTAAGGTGTTTTGGATAATGGAGTTGCTCCCTCTTAGGTGGAAACCCTCGTATTTCTCCAAAAATATATTCAAATTCTCCCATGACTACAAATTCTTCTAGACTAAGCACCTTATCCTTTTCTACCTCCTCCAAGTGAACTGCATAAATTTTGCATCCCTTCCTAACACTTATTTTTAGATTCCTATCTGAAATTTCTCTCCTTGTCATTTCTCTTCGAATGCATTGAACTAATCTCAAGTTTTCTTCTTCATCAAGACAATTAAATGCCTTATTGTGATGATGTAGGACAACATGATGGTTTTTGAACCGATCCATACCAATTAGGAAGCCACAATATTCTAATGGAATGATATTTAAATATGCTTGTGTACTAAGTACATTCATGTCTAATGGACAGTCCTAAACTAATGCATTCATTCTTCATTTAGGTCCCATAGCTATCTGAACTAGCCAAGATTTCCCATTATTTCTTCTTTGCAAGTGAAATATTTAGACAAGGTTAGGATCTATATAACTATGGTTGTCTCATGAAACAATTAAAATGGCTATAGGTTGATCCTTAATCTTACCTTCAACTTCAATCATATGACACTGAAATTCAACTTGCTTGTTTTCCAACACTGCATAGATCCTTGGCATGCTTCTTTCCATATCTTCAATTGTATCATCCTCTTGAATTTTTGCATAGTACTCCTTTCACCTCTATGAGGGAAGGCTCTGTACAGGTGATCTCCCTCACAAACCCGACATTTAATGGGATATTGTGTTGGTATTTTCCCCAAATTATCTGACATCCTAGACTCATTATGTGTTGACTATCATTGAGGATTGTTTCTGAGGAAATGTGCACATTGGATTCAGTCTCATCATCTCCCAGGCTGACATTCAGTCCCCTAAATTCATCTTCATGAGTATACTCTATCTCATAGATATTCATGTTTAACTATTCTAACTATGAATTTGAGTCTACACAATGTGTAATCTGTTATCACCTGCTAATTTGCATTAATTTTTCCCAAAGCATCTTGTCCTTGTGTTATTTTTCCACTCATATTTCCAAACTTTTTCACCAGCTCCGTCAAGCTCCCATCACCTAAATCCTTCACTCAACTAATCATCCAAAATAGTCATGTCCTCCATGAATAAAAAATTTGGCGAATATCCCAAACCTATACCTAGCCTTAATGCTTATCTAAATCCCTTAGTTCCATCACTTCATTCATTTTTACCCTTATTTTCATATTCCCGTTGAAAATAAAAAATATTCATTCTATTAAGCACCCTTATCCTATCCACAAAGTCATGTGTTAAGCCTCATATGCACAAATTTCTTAGAAAATAGAAAAAAGGTTTATTATTATTAATACAAATATTTTTATATTAAAATATTTATATTAATATTTAATCCAATATTTAATTTATAGAATCACGTCAAATCATGGGCACGAATCTCAATTTATAATGTGGAAAATTCAAAGGTTGGATGGAGGGCGCACATACATATCCATGATTGAAGTAGCGTTGAGGTTAATTATGTGAAGGTGGGTTGGGGAATAAACCGATGGTTTGGTGATTTAACACGTGTTTTTACGTGGTGCATATTGAGGGTAAAAGTAGTTTGGATTAAACCACTCCAGCCCAAGCTTGATACAATAAATGCAAACATTTATCATATGTTTTATGTGTGGCATTTTTCCAGGAGTTCATTTCAACAACAATTATAGAATTTCTAATAAATGAGATTCCTCCTCACGGTGAAAAGGTTTTACAAAGTGAAATGGTGAATTGGGAAAAACAAGACATGGTTTTAAAAACCACGGGCATAAATTAAATTGTGGAAATTTAATTCTACGGGATAGAAAAATATTCAGGAATTATTTTATTCAAATATATTATTCCCAAATAGTAAATGAGAATATAGATAAATGGAATTAAATTTGAAAGGGTATAAGAGACATTTCAAAGAGAACGTGGTAGAGGAAGGAGCTGGAGTGTCAGAGGAATCTGCAGGGATCATGAAACACTTTTTCTGAAAACTGTCATTTGTAATCATTGTAGAAGTTGTAATGTTTCATTTCAGTTATTGTAACCAGTTTCACACTGAAGGAACTTGAATTTTATAAGTATTAGAGGTTCTGAGTGTATTAAGGGATGGGCAGAAGTGCGAGGGAACAATTCTGGTGGTTCTGGACTCTATTGTAAATTTTCTGGGACTGAATTGAATACATATGCAGAAGCATTTTGAATTGTTTATGAAAATATTCTAATGGTTATGATATGAGTTTTATCTTCCTTCGTTGTTTGTATTTCATGTGTTCTTTAATTCCATTTACATTTTCATCTGTTTAAATTGGATAGTTAAAAGCCCAGAATTCATCCCTTGATGCTCTCGGCTGAAACAATTTAAACTGTGTATTTCTTCCTAACTAATTTAGAAATCATTTTATTAATGCTCTAATACAGTTACTTGTTTTTCCCCTTTCCTCTTACACTCTGCAAATACTATTTACAACTCAGATTCATTGCCTTATTTAGCCTTTATCCTCTAGAGAGTTCTATTGGCCAGCCAAAAACATATTCAAATTCTCCCATGACTGCAAATTCTTCTAGACTAAGCACCTTATCCTTTTCTACCTCCTCCAAGTGAACTGCATAAATTTTGCATCCCTTCCTAACACTTCTTTTTAGATTCCTATCTGAAATTTCTTTCACTGTCACTGCTCTTCGAATGCATTGAAATAATCTCAAGTTTTCTTCTTCATCAAGACAAGTAAATGCCTTATTGTGACTATGTAGGACAACATGATGTTTTTCCAACCGATCCATACCAATTAGGAAGTCATAATATTCTAATGGAATGATATTTAAATATGCTTGTGTACTAAGTCCATTCATTTCTAATGGATAGTCCTGAACTAATGCATTAATTCTTCATTTATCTCCCATAGCTAATTGAACTAGCCAAGATTTCCCATTATTTCTTCTTTGAAAGTGAAATATTTAGACAAGGTTAGGATCTATATAACTATGGTTGGCTCCTGAAATAATTAAAATGGCTATAGGTTGATCCTTAATCTTACCTTCAACTTCAATCATATGGCACCGGAATTCAACTTGCTTGTTTTCCAACACTGCATAGATCCTTGGCATGCTTCTTCCCATATATTCAATTGTATCACCCTCTTGAATGTTTTGCATAGTCCTCCTTTCACCTCTATGAGGGTAGGCTCTATACAGGTGATCTCCCTCACAACCCCGACATTTAATGGGATGTTGTGTTGGTATTTTCCCCAAAGTATCTGACATCCTAGATTCATTATGTGTTGACTAACCTTGAGGATTGTTTCTGAGGAAATGTGCACATTGGATTCAGTCTCATCATCTCCCAGGTTGACATTCAGTCCCCTAACTTAATCTTCATGAGTATACTCTATCTCATAGATATTCATGTTTAACTATTCTAACTATGAATTTCAGTCTACACAATGTGTAATCTATTATCACCTGCTAATTTGCATTAATTTTTCCCAAAGCATCTTGTCCTTGTGTTATTTTTCCACTCAGTTTTTCAAACTTTTTCACCAGCTCCATCAAACTCCCATCACCTAAATCCTTTACTCAACTGATCATCCAAAATATTCATGTCCTCCATGAATAAAAAAATTGGTGAATATCCCAAATCTATACCTAGCATTAATGCTTATCTCAATCCCTTAGTTCCATCACTTCATTCATTTTTACCCTTATTTTCATATTCCCGTTGAAAATAAAAAACATTCCTTTTATTAAGCACCCTCATCCTATCCACAAAGTCATGTGTTAAGCCTCATATGCACAAATTTCTTAGAAAATTGAAAAAAGGTTTATTATTATTAATATAAATATTTTTATATTAAAATATTTCTATTAATATTTAATCCAATATTTAATTTATAGAATCACGTCAAATCATGGGCACGAATCTCAATTTATAATGTGGAAAAGTCAAAGGTTGGATGGAGGGTACACATACATATCGGGCATTGAAGTAGCGTTGAGGTTAATTACGTGAAGGCGGGCCAGGGAATAAATCGGTGGTTTGGTGATTGGACACGTGTTTTTACGTGGTGCATATCAGGGGTAAAAGTAGTTTGGATTAAATCACTCCAGCCCAAGCCCGATACAATAAATGCAAACATTTATCATATGTTTTATGTGCGACATTTTTCCAGGAGTGGATTTCAACAACAATTATGGAATTTCTAATAAATGAGATTCCTCCACACGGTGAAAAGGTTTTACAACGTGAAATGGTGAATTGGGAAAAACAAGACATGGTTTTAAAAACCACGGGCATGAATTAAATTATGGAAATTTAATTCTACAGGATAGAAAAATATTTGGGAATTATTTTATTCAAATATATTATTCCCAAATAGTAAATGAGAATATGGATAAATGGAATTAAATTTGAAAGGGTATAAGAGACATTTCAAAGAGAGCGTGGCAAAGGAAGGAGCTGGAGCGTCAGAGGAATCTGCAAGGATCATGAAACATTTTTTTTGAAAACTATCATTTGTAATCATTGTAGAAGATGTAACGTTTCATTTCAATTATTGTAACCGGTTGCACACTGAAGGAACACGAATTGTATAAGCATTAGAGGTTCTGAGTGTATTAAGGGATGGGTAGAAGTGCAAGGGAACAATTTTGGTGGTTCTGGACTCTATTGTAATTTTTTTGGGACTGAATTGAATACATATGCAGAAGCATTTTGAACTGTTTATGAAAATATTCTAATGGCTATGTTATGAGTTTTGTCTTCCTTCGTTGTTTGTATTTCATGTGTTCTTTAATTCCATTTACATTTTCGTTTGTTTAAATTGGACAGTTAAAAGCCCAGAATTCATCCCTTGATGCTCTCGGCTGAAACAATTTAAACTATGTGTATTTCTTCCTAACTAATTCAGAAATCATTTTATTAATTCTCTGATGCAGTTACTTGTTTTTCCCCTTTCCTCTTACACTCTGCAAATATTATTTACAACTCAGATTCATTGCCTTATTTAGCCTTTATCCTCCAAAGAGTTCTATTGGCCAGCCAATGTTTTCATTCATTTTCAGAAATTTTGACTCCATAGCCCTGAGTGTCCCTCCCCTTCTTAGCCAACAACTTTATAAAAAAACCCCAAAAAAACCAAATCTAGCCACTGATTGCTAAAGAAACATTAAGTGACACAAGAGATCCCTCTTTGAGTTGGATAGGCTAGTACTTTAGCTCTAAAGTAGGTTGAAATAGTTACCTCTATCGTTTTTCTATCAACCAGAAAAATTTTACAGAGTGCTAACATAACCAATAGAAACATCTGTTAGATTAAATACAACTACAAATATGGGAAATTTACACCCCATTTCCAATCCTTTAAGGCCACCAAAAGGCCTTATTTTTCCTTTCTAATGAAATATGTTACCCATATCTTAAATTTGAGAGAACAGATTGATCCTTCTCTTTCTTAGATTTCTTTTACCTATTCATTTGCTCAATTATGAGCTCTTAGTAGATAGTTATGGCATTTCAAATTTTATGGGGGAATTTCCTTGTGATGACATCATCAGGTCTACATGGCCTCCACATGTGCCTACTTCATACATTACTACTGATGTCACTGGTCCATTGGTGTTTACATGGACCTATATAGTACCCTTGGTTTGTTTATTTTGTAACTTCAGAAGGTATTCCCACAAGAGTCCAAGGTGTTAGGCATGTGGGAATATTCGTTGGCACTAGATTAGCCTTTCATTTCAATAAAATTGGCCCTAGAATGAGGCCAGGGCCTCATGGGAAAGTTGATCGGATTTTTGGGCTTGTAATCGGGTGTCACACCCACAAAGAGGAATACAATATTATAATTAATTGTTGAATTTAGGAAGGGATCCTAAACTCACTCATTAGACTTGTATATAAAGGAGAGAATTCATTGTGACATTATCATCATCTTGTGGCATCATGCAGTTAGCATAAGTGAGTAAACACTTGTGCTAGGGAGTATGGCAATTGTGGCAAGGAGATTTCTACACCTAGGAAATTTGGCCTAGGGTTTCTAGATCAAATGTGGGAAGTGAGGAAGGATTTACATGCGAAAGAAGCCGAAGTTTTTTGTACTTGTATGAAAATTGCAGTGGGAGGAATCATGTATGTACGTGAGTTGTAAAGAGAACAGTTGCATATGTATGTGAGTTGCATGAAGGTGAATCACATATATGCAGCTTGTAGTGGGAACAATGGTGTATGTACACAGGTTGCAGGAAGGTGAATCACATACATACATGCAATTTTTTTTGGGTAGGAGCAGGTTCGTACAAGACGACGCTAGCAGTAGTACATATGACATCAAAAAGATATACAGGTGGTCTGCGACAGATTCATAACTTGGGATTTGTCTTGTGTATTTTTGTCAATATTTTGTTATTTTGGAAGGACAAGGTTGTCCTCATATTTTGGTGAATTTGTATTGATTGGGAGGGTTGTTTTTTCCCTCAAAATTTATGATATTGATAAAGTCACAAAATATAAATTTTGTCTCATATGTGTTGATGATTCATCTCTAATATTGTTGTTTCAACTACTATATTTTTCAGTCAATATTTTCAATGTGAAAATTTTCAGTGATAATAGCTAGGGTTTACTATTAGATCATTAAGAAGTAATTTTCAGGTTTGAAATTAGTCACATAGAGTTGCATGTGAAAATTGACATGGAATCAGAGCTTGGGATTTGAAGAGAAGGGGATCATATTGAGACACATATTAGCTACAACATTGGAAGAGTGTTTTTCTTGTTCTTGTTATTGGTCTGGGTAGGTCACCATGGAGACTTTCTTGGTGGATAGTGAAGCTTCTCATCATATGACAGGGTCATAGAATTCACTCACTAGTGTAATAGAGAAGAAATCATAATTGCAACTCGAGTTTGGAGATAATTCCAAGTATGTATTCAAGGGATTTGGAACGACTTTGTTTCAACAAAATTCTAGAAAGACCCTCAAGATGAGTGAAGTATTGTATGCACATGGACTAAAGAAGAACCTACTCTCGATGTCTACCATGGAGGCTAGAGGGTATGCAGTGGAATTCGTTGATGGGAAGGTTCTTTCTTGGCCAAAGGGATTGAGTATTGACTCAACATAAGTCATTGGGAGTTGTGATGGCATTCTCTACAAGTAGGTAGGTCATCCAACTCAGGCCTTGATGCATGAAAATGGTAATATATGCAAGATTTGGCATAGGATATTGGGACACCTACATCCCCAAGCATTGCCATTATTAAGGAAGATGGTTACAAGCCTTCCAAATTTTGGAACTGGACACCACGTAGTATGAAAAGTTTGTGCACTAGGAAAGAATGCCAAGGATGCTTTTCCAAACAGTGATAGTATATCCAAGGATATCTTGGACCTGGTACATTCATATGTGTGTGGACCATTGTTAGTTCCATATTCGATTGGTTTTTGGTATTACACAACCTTTATTGATGATTATTCCAGGAGGACATGGATTTTCTTCATAAATACCAAGGATGAAGTCTTTAGTCAATTTAGGGAGTTCAAAGATCTAGTAGAGAATAATATAGGGAAGAAGATCAAGGATTTGAGGTTATACAACAAGGGTGAGTATACATCCAATGAGTTCAAGAACTCCTATAAGGAAGTAGGGATTAAGAGGGAGCTGACGGTGCCTTTCAACCCACAATAAAATGGGGTTGCACGAGGAAGAACCTTACCATAATTGAGGTTTCCAAGGAAATTTTACATGACCGAGATCTACCCATGATGATTTGGGAAGAAGCATTCAAAACTGCATTTTATGTTCATAACATGAGTCCTCATATTATCTTGAAGGACAAGACTCCTGAGGAGTGAAATCTGAGATAGGGAATTTGAGTATATTCAGATGTCTAGTCTACATCCATGTACCTAATGAGAAGAGAATGTAGTTGAAACCTTCTGGAATAAAGGGAATGTTTGTGGGAGACAACAAGACTTTGAAGTCCTACTATATATACATTCCAAAACAACGATATGTTGTGGTTAGCCGAGATGTCATGTTTGAGGACTTGGATTTTAGGAAGCCCTATGAGATCACAACAGGTGGTGAGGAACAAGAGGCCCCAAAGGTTGAAGAGAGTACAGTTCTATCCAGTACAAAGGAGAATATCTCAAATCATGAGGAGAAGTTAGAGGAGCTAGTGGACACTCGTAGTGACCAACACACAAGAACTATATGTCTTTGAGAGACATTGAAGGATGTCGAGGGACATACAATGATCCTGATTTAGGAGCAAAATGAACCGATTAACATATTGAATACAATAAACACAAAGATATGAAGAATAACACAGATATCCAGTGAACACTATCTTCTGTTGAATAATGAAATAGGTTGAAACTACAGAACTGAAACACTTGCTCGAATGGTGGTAGCTATCTATGAGAAGAGATGTTGCTAATACGTGCATCCCTCTGAGAAGAATCCAATACAATGAGGCTCTAGAGGCCTTTTTTATATTACTCATGAATTCCAAAACCCTAGACATCCAAAAACATAACCCTAGAAGGTGAAATGCCAAAAGTCATGTGGGCCCCTATGGGTAAGTTGGTGTAAGTTGGTACCTCAACTTCCCAGTGTCATAAATTTTGTGTACAACCTTAATTTTAGGCACGTGATAGCCCATTGGAAAGATATTTTAGAGAACTACACATTTTGTCGTCAAAATCTGACTACATCTACATTTTGACTATGGCGAGCCAAAAAAACAATGTTTAGGGCCCCAAAATGGCCCTGGAAGTACAAAAATATGTGCTAACATGAAAACATACAAAATAAGCTAGTTGGATTATGTGAGAGGCCACCAGTATACACTTGGAGGATGTGTGGGGCTTCAGAAATCCCGAGAAGTGTAGAACCCACAATTACAAAGAAGTACATAAGAACGTTATGAACAAAAATGGACAAGAGGAGCCAATTGGAATAGGTGGGTGGCCACCAATATCCACTTGGATCAATCCCCCCCATTAGGAAGCAATGGTCTCCATTACATTGAGTTCCCCCATCAGGTGAGGAAACTTATGTTGTATTTGGCCCTAGGTGAGCCACTTTCCTTGGTGTAGCAGTTGCCTTGCCTTGACAACTCGAAAAACTCGAATCCTCTGTTGGCGAGTTCCCTTGACTTGTGTGTCCACTATTTGATCAGTGGATGCTTGTTCCATGCATTCGGGGTTGAGCTCTGTGGGTGTCAGTTGTTTTTATATCTCTGAGGTGTCCAATAATGGTGGAAAGTATAGAAGAAGGATGTCCACATTGAACACTAGGTGCAGGCCAAGGAAGGGTGGAGTGTTTAGCTCAAAAGCATTGCTACCCACAACCTTAGTGATAGTGTAAGGCCCATAGTGAAGCGGTCGAAGATTCTGATGGGGGATGGTGAGATGCTCCTTCTACAAATGTAACCATACTTTGTCGCCCACCTGAAACTGGTGTGGTACCCTGTGTTGATCATGGCACTTATTTTACTTAGCATTGGATTTCTGCAAAATCTCCTCAACCTGTTGGTGGATGTGTTGAATCCGCTCAATGAATCTGGTGTCTTTGGCAATCGCAGACTGATCATGGAAAGAGTCTATTTGTGTGGTGGCAAGAGGAAGTGAAAAATCAATGGGTCCCAAAGGTTGGAATCCTAGACCCACCTGAAATGGGATATGGTCGATGGAGCTATGGAGAGTCATATTGTAATTGTGTTGAAAATAGGCGAGACTCTCATCCCATGTATGGGGATTCTTAGAATTGTACATGTGTAGGATGTGCACAATCATCCGATTGAGGACCTTTGTTTGGTCATTTTTTTTGAGGTGGAAAGCAGTGGATTTTCTGAGCTTGGTGTCCAACAGTGACCAGAGACTCGACCAAAATGTGTTGAGGAACCTGTTGTCCCAGTCGAAGATGATGGTTTGTGGTATCCCAAAGTGGACCCACACTCGTTCAAAGAAGAGCTTGGCAATATACATCATTGTGATATTCTTCTTGCAGGTTGTGAGGATGGCCATCTTCGAAAACCAATCAATGACCACAAATATGCAGTCATTCCCTTGCTTGTTGGATCGAAGGCCTGACATATAATCCATTGATATGGATTCCCAAGGCTTCTCAGGATTAGGAAGAGGGGTGTATAAGCCTTGATTCTTGACAGTTGGCTTGGAAATGGCACAAACAGTGAAAGATCTAATATACTAGCTGACGTCCTATCAAAGTTTTGGCCAATAATTTTTTTTCTGAAGAACGACCATAGTTTTGTCCACGCCAAAATGTCCTGCCATTCGACTGTAGTGGGCTTCCCAAATAAGCTTTGCACGCTCGCTTGTAGGAATGTAGAGATGGCTCGAGTGGCATAAGAGTCCATCCTAAATGTGAAAATCAGTGATAGTTGCGTCTGTACCCAATAACTGATAGGTGGTGGTGAAGTCTGAATCTTGCTGATAAATTTGGGGCCACTGAGATGCTTCATGTCCATAGGAATGGAGCATAGTGGTGAGTGCAGCCACTGGAGGTCGACTAAGGGAGTCAACGACATGATTTGAGATACCTTTCTTATACTTGATGTTGATATGGAATTGTTGTAGGTAGGTGGACCACTTATGATGGCGGTCATTTTGCAATTTCCTTTGTGTCTCTATGAACTGTAGAGGATTTTGATCAGTGTGGATGATCGTCTCTTTTCCCAGAATGTAATGTTTCCATTGATGACAAGCTTGTATAATGGAATACATTTCCTTATCATAGTTGGGGTATTTTTGGATAGTATCTGAGAGTGTTTCACTATGGTATTCCACTGGATGACTGTGTTGAGTGAGAATTGCGCCCACAACATAGTCAGATGCATCGGTCTCAATATCAAACGGTTGTTGCAAATCGATCAAGGAGAGTACTAGAGTTGAGCACAAGCAATTCTTTAGATCGTCGAATGCTCATTTTTTTTCTTTCCACCACATGATCTTGGCCCTACGACCACCCTTGGTCACCTGGCTAAGGGCCCATGTAATATGGAAGAATCCCAATACGAACCATCGGTAGAAGTTGGCTAGTCCCAAGAATATTTGAAGCTCAGTCAGTGTGGTCAGGGTTGTCCAGTCATAGATGACTTGGATCTTAGTTGGATCAACATGTACCCCATCCTCATCAATAATGTAGCCTAATTATTAAACCTTGTTCATGCCAAAAGAGAATTTTTCCAAGTTGGCATATAGCTTGTGTTGTTGCAAAGTGCTCAAAACCTATTGAATATGCCACATGTGTTCCTCCCACGTTCTGTTGAATATGAGTATGTCATCCAAATATACCACCACAAAGGAGTTGGTGAAGGGTATTAATACATCATCCATCAACCTCATGAAAGTGGTTGGTGCATTTGTTAAGCCAAAGGGCATGACTAGCCATTCGAAAAGACCTTCTTTAGATTTGACGGTTGTTGTCCATACATCAATTGGATTGATGGGAACATGGTGGCAGCCAAACTTTAGGTCAATCTTGTTGAAGAAATTTTCCCCCTTGTGTCAGTCAAGAAGGTCATCAATCCTAGGAATGGGGTATCGATTCTTGATTGTATTTTGTTTAAGGCTCTGTAATCAATGCAAAGTCGCCAAGTCCCATCTTTCTTTTTCACCAGTACAATCAGGCTTCCGCAAGGGGAGGATTTGGGTCTGATGTGCCCCTTTTGAAGAATATATTGGATTTGACGTCTGATTTCATCATTTTCCTTTGGTGAGCGAAGATATACTGGTCCATTAGGTATAGGTGCGTCGGGGGTCAGATCAATTGGATGATTGACTTGGCAGTGTTTCGGTACCCCTGTAGGTGAGGAGAAGATGTCTATGTATTCTTCCACGATCTCGTCTACTTTATTTTTCTGCAAAGAGAGGCTCTGTGTAGAGGCCACAGATGTGGCAACGACCTTCTTCTTACTGTGAGCATGGATCACAAACAAGACAAACTTCCTGGTCTATGAGATGAACTTATTGCATTGCTTAGCAGAGATTAATGAAATAGTAGTAGGCAGCGCTACCTCTGGTATCTTGTACAATTGTCTACCCAAAGTAATAATAACATTGTGGGGTCTAGACTCGTACACAGCATGATGCTTCCACAAATATGGCTGTCCTAAAATAAAATCACAAAATTCAAGGGGATAAATATCACACAGTACCTCATCCTTGAAATGCTTGATGTCGTAGGGCAAACGACATTGTTGAATGATATGGATATCGCTTCCTTCATGAAACCATCCGATGGTGTAGGTTTGCGGGTGTGGTGTCATTGGAAATTCTAGTTGCTTGACGACTTCTACTAAAATCAGGTTCTTATGAATACTTCTATCGACAATGAAATGAACCAGAGCCCCCTTTACCCACATCTGCGAGTGAAAGAGGTGTTCCCCTTCCTCTTGTTATTCTGGTAGTGAAAGTGGCACTAGGTTCAACATCGATAATATTCTTCCCTTCTTTAGGATTTGATTTAGAATCAGAATCGGCCTCTGACTCAGAAGCCTTCAGTTTGGCCATAAGGGACTCCTTGGAGTGGCATTCTTCGGTGTTGTGCCAAGGGATTTTATGGTACTCACACCATTTCCTCGTGTCCTTATTCATATTCTCATTTCCCTTCTTGTGTTGTGGCTTCGAATGATTTTCCTAAGGGTGACCATCTTGAATTGGTCCCTTGCTGTGTGGGTTGGGGTTGCCTTTTCCCTGCTTTGGCTATGAGGGGTTTGTAGATCCAAACTCTCTCCTTTTCTGCTTAAACTTCTTCTCGATCTTGAAAGTGTATCTATAATCCCTTCCCAATGAGGCAATGTACAAAAAATCCATTTTTGTCTGAATGTATCTATGAAAACAGTCTCAGTATTTGAGCACCATATGATGCACAAAGTCTTTGATACATGATTTCGTACGTAGGGTATTGAAAATATTGGTGAAATTTGGTATTGCCTGGTCCCTTTCTTGACGCAGGGTGGTCCATATGGTGTACTGGTCCTCATAGCTTCCAATAGGGTAGTATTGTTCTTTAATGGCGTCTTGGAAGGAATCTCGTGTAGGGGCCACCACAAACATTGTAGATTCCTCTACGACCATTTTCTCAGAGTAAGTATCCCACCAGTATTTAACATCGGGAACGACTTTGAGGAGTGAAAAAGTGATATTTTCCCTATGAAAAAAATTGTGGATTGAAAAATACCCTTCAAGAAGATTCAACCATTTATCTACAACATCTGCATCTATCAATCCTTCAAATAATGGAATATCAAAATTTACCTGGACCTTGAAGGGGGTTGCAGGGACACTTAATGAAGATGCTTCTCCTATGGGCAGTCGTCGAAGGATCTGTGCGAAGTTGTCCATCATTTTTTTCCTTTGTCACGTGAGGTATTCCTCGAGAAACATTTTAATAGGATCACCTGCTCCATCATATTTCTTTTCGTCCCCCATGGGCTGTTGTCAGGCTCGGCACAAATGATCTTGTAATGGATCGATGTGTTCGAGTCCCAACTTCTTATCCCAGATCTTGTCGGGGACATGCACAAAGAAAAATGAATGAAGAGTAGACCACTCTGATACCACTGATCCAGATTTAGGAGAAAAACAAAATAATTAACAGACTGAATAACACAGAGATATGAAGAATAACACAGATATCCAGTGAACAATATCTTTTATTGGATAATGAAATAGGCTGAAACTGTAAAACTGTAGAACTGAAACACTTGCTCGAATAGTGGTAGCTATCTCTAAGAAGAGATGTGGTTGCTATGTGCATCCGTCTGAGAAGAATCCAATACAATGAGGCTCTAGAGGCCTTTTTGATATTACTCATGAATGCCGAAACCCTAGACATCCAAAAACCTAACCCTAGAAGGTGAAATGCCAAAAGTCATGTGGGCCCCTATGGGTAAGTTGGTGTAAGTTGGTACCTCAACTTCTCAGAGTCATAAATTTTGCATATGACCTTTTTTTAGGCGCGTGATAGCCCGTTGGAAAGGTATTTAAGAGAGCTACACATTCTTCCATCAAAATCTCACTACGTCTACATTTTGACTATGGTGATCCAAAAAAACAATGTTTAGGGCCCCAAAACGGCCCTGAAAGTACAACAAGATGTGTTGACATGAAAACATACAAAATAATCTAGTTGGATTAGGCGAGAGGCCACCAGTATCCACCTGGAGGATGTGTGGGGCTTCAGACAACCCTAGAAGTGTAGAATCCACAATTACAAAGAAGTACAGAAGAACGTGATGAACAAAAAAGGATAAGAGGAGCCAGTTGGAATAGGTGGGTGGCCACTAATATCCACCTGGATCATACAGCTCCGAGAGACACCCATAGGGAGAGAATACCTCCATAGAAATGTGGATCATATGTGTCTCTTATGAGCAATATCATTGATTCTGAGCCTTCCAATTTTGAGGAAGCAATAGGCCAGTAGGTTTGGAAGGATTCCATGATGGAGGAGTACCAATCCATCATGAAGAATGATGTATGTGATCTAGTTCTAAGACCGAAAGGGAAGTCAGTATTGACTTCCAAGTGGATCCACAAGATTAAGCATATTGCAGATGGAAGTATCGAGAAGTATAAGGAAAGGTTCATAGAAAGAGGGTTCTCTCAGAAAAAGGGAGTAGACTACGAAGAGACCTTTTCTCTAGTGGCCAGGTATACTTCTATTAGGATAGTTGTTTCTCTCACTTAAATTATGAAGTGGAAGATCCATTATATGAATGTGAAGACAACATTTCTCAACGATGTGATTGAGGAGGAGGTATACATAGAACAAACTCAAGGCTTTGAGGTACATGGGAGGAAAAATCATGTGTTCAGGTTGAAGATGACATTGTATGGACTTAAGCAGAAACTGAGAGCATTGTACTCGAGGATTGATGGGTATTTGCAGGGCATGTGCTTCACCAAGAGTGACGCATACCCCAACCTATATATTCTACATGTTGGTATGGATCCTCTCATATTGGTGTTATATGTTGATGATTTGTTCCTTACAAGAGATGAGAAACTCAGTACCATATGCAAAAGGGAATTGCCATCAGAGTTAAAAATGAATGATATTGGATTGATGCATTACTTGTTGGGATTAGAGGTGTGGCAGGAACTAGGAGAGATCTTCCTCTGACAGGGGAAGTATGGAGTTGAGATACTGAAGAGATTTGGTATGATGGACTGTAATTCCATGACCACACCTATGACCACCAATCTCAATATGTTGGGGGATTTAGATTTGAACTTGGTGGATCCCATGATGTACAAGAAGTTGATTGGTTCATCGATGTATCTGGTCAATATTATACTAGATATATGTTTTGATATTAACACCTTCAGTCCATTTGTGGTACAACCAAGGCAAGTGCATTGGGTTGTAGAAAAACATATGATGAGGTACCTTTGAGGTACGGTTGGATTAGGTTTGAGATATGTCAGATATGATGAAGTGATACTGCATGGTTATTCAGACTTAGATTGGGCAGGAAGTGTAGTTGACAGGAAGAGCACTTTTGGTGGTTGTTTCATCCTAGGATCATCAATGGTTTCTTGGTGCAGTAGAAAACAAACTTCTATGGAACTTATATCAACAAAGGTAGAGTATATGGCATCTAGTTTGGAAATTTGTGAGGCTATATGGATTCACAAACTTCTTGCAAGATTATTTGGCCAAGAGTTGGAGCCCACTATGATTTACTGCAAAAATCAGAGTTGTATCAAGCTCTCAAAGAACAAATTGTTTCACAATAGGTCAAAACAAATTGAGATTAGATATCGTTTTATTAGAGATAGAGTATAGAAGGGAGAAATGAAACTCAATAAAATTTCAATAGATGAGAAGATTGCATATATTTTCACCAAACCCCTAGTAAAGGGGAAGTTTGTCTACTTCATAGACAAACTGGGAGTGGTAGAGAATACCTCCCTCGCTAAGAGTGTGTGATGATTTTGTAGCTTCAGGAGGTATTCCCACAAGAGGCAAAGGTATTAGGCATGTGGTAATATTTTTTGGCACCACATTAGCCTTTCATTTCATTGAAATTATCCCTGGAATGAAGCGAGGGCCTCATGGGAAAGTTGATGGGATTTGTGGGCTTGTGATTGGGTGTCACACCCACAAATAGGAATAAAATATTATAATTAATTGTTGAGAATAGGAAGGGATCCTAAACTCACTCAGTGGACTTGTATATAAAGGGGATGTCATTGTGACATTATCATCATCTTGTGACATCATGGAGTTAGAATAAGTGAGTAAACACTTGTGCTAGGAAGTATGGAAATTGTGGTAAGGAGATTTCTGCACCTAGGAAATTTGGCCTAGGGTTTATTGATCATATGTGGGAAGTGAGGAAGGACGCACATGTGAAGGAAGTCGAAGTTTTATGTACTTGTACGCCTATTGAAATGGGAGGAATCATGTATGTACGTAGGCTGCAAAGAGCACAATCACATACATACACGGGTTGCAGGAAGGTGAATCATGTATACGCGGGTTACAGTGGGCATAGTTGCCTATGTACATAGGTTACAGGAAGGTGAATCACATACATTTGTACAAATGTTTCTAGGCATGAGAAGGTCCATATAGGTTGATGTTAGTTGCAATACAGGTGACATCAGCAAGTCGTACAGGTGGTCTACAACAAATTTGTAAGTTGGTATTTTTCTCGGGTATTTTTGCTAATATTTTGTGATTTTGGAAGGACAAGATTGTCCTCAGATTTTGGTGAATTTGTATTGATTGGGAGGGTTGGTTTTTCCCTTGGAATTTATGATATTGATGAAGTCACAGAAAATAAATTTTGTGTCTCATATGTGTTGATGATTCATCTTTGATCTTGTTCTTTCCATTGCTATGTTTTTCAGTCAATAATTTCAGTGTGAAATTGTTCAATGATAACAGCTAGGGTTTACTATTAGATCACTAGAAAGTAATTTTCAAATATGAAATTAGTCACATAGAGTTGCATATGAAAATTGACATGACTAACGTGTTCTACTTTGCACCATCGGACACAAGCCTTCGATCTTTCAAGCCTGCAACACCATTGGAAATATATTTGTGGGGAATCTCCATTGGAAAGAATAGCATGCACAACTTATTGATTTCCCCGTAGCCCATATCACTTTTGAGCTCCCCTCATTGGAATTCACCCATTGGGATGACACTTTACACACAAATCAACCTGAATCATATGGCCTGCAAGGCTTTCGGGCTTGCACTCGTGGATTTTCCCATCGAGGAACAACTTTACGTGTTCACACAAAATTTCTTCTCTCGTCTGCAACCTATAACACTATCGAGCCCACAGTCACAGGATCACTCCTTCAGAAATATTTCTTGAACTATGCCTTTCGAAATAATTCTTCTGAATAGACCCTATCGACCTCTAATATCCAATGGATGGCCAAGATCAAATATTAACACCCATCAGATGGTCAATATTTATCCTTGACTTTTGGTCAATCCCTCTCGACATTTACCTTTACCATTATAAACGATGGGTCCCACTTGTACCCAATTGTCACATGGAAATCATTTTATTCGCATACCAATGTCGATGTGAATCCTAATGTGTCATGTTGAATCAACAAGCTAAGTTGGTATCCTACTAATGAGACATGGAACATGTCTATTGATGTGGAAACTAGATCCACATGTCCTACTCCATGACTATCTTGTTATCAACCTTTTTCCACGCTGAACAAAATCCTTAGCCACCTCATACCTATGCACATGAATTATTTCCATACCTCCACACTTAGTTTACTCTCCAAATTTTACAGGTTTTTACAGTGCGTAGATTCTAAAATCCTTACACACACTCCTCTTTCCTCTACACAACCATATCTTCGTAGAACTATATTAGTAGTTAGATTATTCTCCAAGTTTCGCCATTTAGCCCTTATGTCTCATGGTATGATTTGTCGGCATAGGAGGTTCGATGTGCCCCTCTGTAATACCCCTAGGTTGAACCCCAAAGTGTAAATATCCCTGTAACTATACTTTACCTATAAGCTAGTGAGTTGAAGTATCAAGTTGTTTGTTTGGTTCTACACACATTAAGTTAGCGTGCAAGGATCTCACATCAAAGGAGTACGCATAGTTGTAAAATGATACAGTGCACAGTGAAATGTTTGGCGAGCACCTATGTAAGTACACAAGAATGGCACATTGGAAGTGGAACACCTTAAGGAATGCAGTGCATGCAAGTGTTAGTGTGAAATAATGATGCACTGAAGGAAAAGGAGTGCAACATGGATTCAGTGTGCATTGGCTTAATGCGTAGGTTTTGGAAGGCAGAGAAGCCTTTTGTATATATGTCATGATGTAACATGAATCTATGTAAGGGTGCATGGGTGGCACACTGAGGAAAGATTATGTGCATCCTAGAAGTTCAGTGCACACTGGTTTTAGTGTGCGTGTTGTGTATTTTGAGGCTGGTAAGCCTGGATGAAAAAGATCAGTACTATGTACTGTCAATTGCAAATGTAATCACCTCCAATTTAATGAAAACAAATCCCTGCGGTAGACCAACCATGTAAAATAGTTCGAGGGTCTTAAAATCCACTAGATGAGGTCAAAGGGGGATGGGTTAAAGGTGCTTAAACCCATAAAGGGAATATTTTATTAATATTTCTTTAAAAAGAATAAAGTAAGGAATATTATATTAATATTTCTTAAAAAGTGTAAAGTTAGGATATATTATTATATCCTAATCTCTAAGGAGGGGACAAGTGGCTAAATGAATCTATCAACATGACAAGTGTCAAATTGTGAACATGTTATGCACTGAAGGAAGTTCTCAACCTGACAGGTGTCTAGTTGGGAACATGCAATCAAACAGTTTGGTCTTAGTCCATTCTGGAGGGGGGGATTCATTCGATGATAATTCAAAGACAAAGGGTGATCATAAACGGATTGTTTGGTCCTAGATCTGACTGTCTATTATCAATCTAATTTTTTTTTCATAGAACTATTTAGTGAGTGAACCCGATTGTGGCTATCATGAGCCCGATTGTTACTGTGACCAATATGTTGATCACTGTCGCAGATATTTGTATATGGCTTATCTTGGAGAGATAGAATAAATAGGCAGGTTGTCAAGCCTATGGGTTATTGGATTGAAGAGGTGGGTTTTCAGGCCCATGGAACTTGGACTAAAGAGGCGAGTTGTTAGTCCCATGGGAAATTGCATTCCCTCTAGGTGAGAGAATTGCTGGGAATTATTTCTCGAGGTGACAAACTACAGGGATGGGGCTCTGAGACTTCCTATCTGGGATGTTTTTGAAGACCTATAAGGCAAGTGGGGTAGCCGAAGGACTGTTGAGAAAACAAGGGGCACACTTCTTGGGGTGGGACAGGCATTTGGGTAATGAGAGACTGTAGGTTGCCAGTGTGAATTGGTATATGTGATAGACTTTCCAGTAATTGAGTCACGTGTGTCTGAGTTACCTGTGATTGAGTTCATGTCAAGAGATATACTTTAGTCTAGTTGGGAACCCTTACCCAATTGGAGTTTATCCCCAGCTCGGTGGTGACCCACTATTGATATTGATGAATAGTGTGGTCTAACGCTGGGAGGAACGTGGAAGGTCTTCCCGCAATTAGTGTTTTTAAATCAATAGATAATTCCAATTGTGTGTTAAATTATGTTTGCAATAATATTTATACAGTTGTTTTCATGGGTTTATGTTGTTTATGCTTCGTGTATATTCTTTGACGATTGTGTATAATTCTGTTATGAATTTGTCTATAAATATGTGTTACATAATGCATGTTTATGTTTTAGTTAGTAACATAGTTGTGTCTAAGAAATTTTAGTGCAATTGTTGGTAAATGATATCAGCACTTATGACAAGAGAAGTTTGATGGAATGTATCAGCCTGGGTGGTTGGAGATGTAACAAATTGGTATCAGAGCAAGAAAATTTTAGGTGGCATTGCCCAGTGGGTGGCTGGGAGTGTTACAATATGGTATCAAAACCCAGTTTACAACATTGAGCCTGGATGGGTCGAGTTAACATCATGTTGAAGTCGTTTTTTTAGTGAATTGAATTCGGAAGTGGCCAAATTTCAAGTTACAGTGCATCCATGACGGAGATTTGAAGCACTTGAGTGAAATTGGGTAAAATCCTCAATTTTTGTTGTTAAATTCATGAAGAATTTGGGGAAATTTGATTAGGTGTTAAGATATTCCTTAATTTTAATCCTTGTTTAAGGAAATTCAAATAGAAATTGACCAAATTCGAAGTTACAGAGAAGCTAAGATAGATTGGTTGAGAATCAGGCAAAATCCCTAATTTCCGCAGCAAAGATTTTGTAAAAATTAGTCAAGTGATCAAAATTGTTGTGTGCACTAAGTAGTAGTGTTGCATAGGCGTGCACACCAATTGTTGGTGTTGCACAGAAATAAGCATGCATGAGGTATGTGCATTAAAGTATAGCATTGTGCCATGTATACCATGTGGCAGAGCACAGTTTGATCAGTGGATGCGTGTGCAATGTAGTATTAATGGTGTCCATAGTATGAGCACACTGAACGTGTCGTTGTATCATGTAGTGCTTACAGTTCACGCAGATTATTAGTGCATGACATGGAAGTGGTGTTCAATAGATATTGATGTGTGACCGAATATTGGTGTGCAGGAAGCATTGGGGCGTAGTGTGAATACATTTAAACTTGAAGCGGTGTAGTGTAGTGTTGTTAGTGCATGTAGAGTGTATGTGCACGACACAAATATTGTTCTCAACAAAGTATTGGCGCATGAAATAAATGTATGCACATTGGATAGTGATGTGTGATATGCACTATATTTTAACATTGAGTGTGTAAAATTGGCACATAGCAATAATTGTGAAGTGGTGCACATGAAGTCAATTGGGAAATCAATATTCCTAAGAAATCAAAAGAAAGAATTCTAATGTTGTATGAAACCAAAATGGTACATAATTTCATGGTTTTGTTAACTTGTCTAGCCTAACAAAAAAATTTGGCTACAAATTTTGAAGAGTTAACAACATTAGACCAAAGCAAGATCAACACAAGTTTAGAATCATGGAATATGTGCAGGGGGTTTACATCCATGAGGAAGAGATCATAGGAGTGTATGTCCATATGGGTAATGAAGGTAAAAATTCAAATGAACATGGAGAAGGTAGGGAAGAAAGCATGAACTTGGTAGAAACCATGAAAATTTTGCAAAGGGATGTCCTGATTCATAAATTTGATAATGAGAGGCTTATGAAATCCAAGGAGCAGCAAGAAGACTTCAACATTAAGTTGATGTAGAGCTTGGAAAAAATAAAGAAGAAGATGGATAAACATATTGAGTCAACCATATCAAGAAGTCATAAGTCTCATAATAAGAGGGGAAGATCAATTCACAATAGAAGTGTTGGCAGAAAACTCGCCCACTCTCCAAGGCATTCCACTAGGAGAGCGCGCAATAGTTCAAGTCCTGTCAAGAAACCTAAGAAGACCGGGGAGGATGAACTACAAGAGGAAATGAAAAAAATCAAGCCTCCTAATTTTGATGGTGAACACAAGAATGATGAATATGCAGAGACTTGGCTGCTAAACATGAGAAAGTATTTTCAAATGCAAAATTACTCTTCACAGGAAAAAGGTAGAATTTTTATTTATTAGCTCAAAGGAAAAGCATCAATGTGGTGGGACCAATATGTGCAAGTACAATACATTTATGAGAAGAAGGTGACTTGGAGATAATTCAATAGGTATTTTCAAATGAAATACTTAACTAAGAGATACTATGACAAAAAAATGAAAGAGTTCTTTGAACTCAAACTCAGGAGTATGACTATAGATGAGTATGAAAGAAGGTTTTTAGAATTGTTGAACTATGTTTCCTTCATCAAAGATGAGAAAGTTAAGATTCAAATATATTTGAGTGGACAACCACCATTTATCAATGATAGAATACAATATGATGATCCCAAAACATTGGAAGAAACTATAAGAAGGGATAAGTGCCTTTATGATCAACAAAAAGGGAAAGCATGTTACCAAAAAACTTGGGAAGACAAGAAGAAAACAAGATGGAACAGAGGAAGAAGGGAATTGAGCCACCATTCTTCAAAAATAATTATCATGAACAAGAAATTTATAAAGAATACAGAATGAGAGATTCACTAGGGCAAAGATCAAGGAAACCACCTATTCAATGTTGGGGTTGTAAGGGAGATCATATGTACATAGATTGTCCTCACAGAAGTGAATGAGTGAAGATTGTAAACAACGCGTAGCAAGATGAAGCAATGGAGGATATGGGCATAAGTGTACCTAAGATATACGGATCCTTGGACAACAATCAAGTTGAGTTTCAATCACACATGATTGAAGTAGAAGGTAAGATCAATAATCAACCTATTACCATTTTAATTAATTCAGGAGATAGTCATAGTTATCTAGATCCTAAGATGGTGGAAAGGTTTCAATTGCCAATAAGAAAACTTGTAAAACCTTGGATGGTATAGTTAGCTACAGGACCTAAAATAAAAATTAATGAAATGGTCAAAGCATGTCCAACGAGCATGAATGGACTTAACACCAGCGCAGATATAAACATTATACCTTTAGGTTCTTATGATTGTCTAAATGGTATGGATTGGTTGGACCAGCACCATGTTGTCTTAGATTATTATAACAAATAATTTACTTGCTTGGATGAGGAGGGAACCCTAAGGACAGTACAAGGAATTCCCATAGTAGTAGTTGTCAGAGAAGTTTCATCCTTACAACTAAAGAAGAGTTATAGAAAATGGTTTCAAATATTTTTCGTGCAGATGAAAGAGACACCTAAGGATAAGGTGTCAAATATTGAAGACTATGTAGTCCTTAAAGAGTTTGAGAATGTATCCAGGGAGATACCATGATTACCACCCAAAAGAGATATTGATTTCTCTATCAATGTGATGCCTGGAGCAACTCCAATATCAAAGACCCCTTATAGGATGAGTACACCTAAATTGAAGGAATTACAAATGGAGCTTGAAAATATTCTAAAGAAGAGGTATATACACCCAAGTGTGTCACCTTGGGGTGCCACAGTACTCTTTGTGAAGAAAAAGGACGGAACTTTGAGACTTTGCATAGATTTCAGGCAGTTGAACAAGGTAACTATGAAGAATAAGTATCCTTTGCCAAGGATAGATGACTTTTTTATCAGTTGAAAGATGAAAAAATATTCTCGAAGATTTATCTCAAGTCAACATATCATCATGTAATAATTAAAGAAGAAGACATCAACAAGATTTCTTTTAGAACAAGGTATGACCATTATGAGTTCACAGTGGTACCCTTTGGGTTAACGAATGCACCTGTTGTTTTCATGTTTCTCATGAATGGTGTATTCAAGAATTACTTGGATAAGTTTGTTATTATCTTCTTGGATGACATTTTTATTTATTCTAGGCCTAAAGAAGAGAATGAGAAACACTTGAGAATGGTGTTACAGGTTTTAAGGGAGCATCAATTGTATTCCAAGTTGAGCAAGTGTTCATTTTACCATAAGCAAATCCATTACTTAGGCCATATCATCTCTAAAGAGGGGATAACAGTAGATCCAAAAAATATAAATTCCATTGAAGGATGGCCAACACCAATAAATGTCTCATAGGTGAGATCATTTATGGGTCTTGCAGGTTACTACAAAAGATTCATTGAGGGATTCTCAAGAATTGCACATCCAAACGCTTCTTTGCAAAACAAGGATGTGAAGTTTGAATGGACACATGATTGCAAAAGAATTTTCCAATATTTGAAGCATTTTTTAAGAAGTGCTCCAATACTGAGGATTTCTTATCCAAATAAAGATTTCATAGTATGCACTTATGCATGTAAAGAAGGGCTTGGAGGAGTTCTTAGTCAGAATGGGTATGTAGTGTGTTATGAATTAAGGAAGTTGAAGGAGCATGAAAGACACTATGAAACTCATGATTTGGAGTTAGAAACCATAGTGCATGCCTTGAATATGTGGAGGAATTACCTCATGGGGAAAATATTTGAGTTGATAGACGATAGTGATCTGAAATATTTGTTTGGAAAACCAACTCTAAATGCCAAGAAAAGAAGATGGTTGGATTTCATCAGTATGATTTTGGCATAAATCATATCAAAGGTAAAGAGAACAAAGTAGTTGGTTCATTCAACAAGAGAGTACATGAGATGCATGCTACAACCATTAGCATGTGTTAGTCAGATTTGAAGGATAAAATTCTAGAAGTTACAAAATTAGATCATAGATACTTTGAATTAAAGGAAAAACTCCAACAAAGTAACTTACAGTAGAAAGTTGAAGACTATAAGCTAGAAGATGATGAAATTCTCAGATGCAAAGGAAGAATTATGTACCCAATTATAGGGAATTGAATGATCTGATATTGGGAGAAATGCATAATGTACCTTATGTTGGACACCCAAGTTACCAAAAGACTATTGCAGCTTTCAAGAGCCAATATTATTGGTTAGGCATGAAGAAATAAATTATTGAGTTTATTTCCAAGTGTTTGGCATGTCAAAAGGTCAAGGCTGAGCATAAACACTCAGATGGACTTCTATAGACATTGCTTACTCCTGAGTGGAAGTGGGAAGTGGTAACCATGGATTTTATTACTAAGCTACCCAGAATCAATAAGCAGCATGATTCTATCATGGTGGTAGTGGACAATCTTACCAAAGCTTCCCATTTTATTCTAGTAAAGCTTACTCACAAAGAAGCTAACATCATTGATATTTATTTAAAAGAGATAGCTCGATTACATGGAATTCCCAAGACAATTGTGTTTGACAGAGATCCAAAATTCACCTCAAATTTTTGGAAGGGATTGTTCAAGGGATTTGGAACAAATTTGCAATTTAGCACAACCTATCATCCAGAGTCGTATGGACAGATAGAAAGGGTAAATCAAGTAATTGAAGACATGCTAAGGATGTATGTCATGGATAAACCGTCTGTTATCACTCCAAGAAACCCTCTATGGTTGTAGACCAAAGGTGCTTGGTAACTTAAGAAATGAATGTTTTTGTATTTTGTGAATGTGGATCAATGGGACAACTCAATATAGCTTATGGCATTCAAACATGAAAATGATAAACAAATAGACAGTGCTCTCAAAGATTG
>ML779984.1:549568-574723 GCA_009831015.1 Picea engelmannii
AACAGAACTGAGTGTTCGAATTGTCTTCAGCATACACAAAATCACCATTTGCTTCCTCCAGCTTTCAGCATCTGCGATGTGGTGAAGTAGCACGACACCTATACATGACTGTTCCATTTTCCAATATTTATGGCTGAGTTTTAGGATATGGTTTTGAATGAATAACCAAAATCCCTCGAATCTCTGATGTTGAACTTCTAGCATCTGATCTTCTAATCCCCTGATACACTGGCATATCTTCGAAACACGTTTGAAATGAACTGTTGCGTTTTCGGCCTCAAAACTAGCTTGCCCAGCTTTCAACAGCGCAACCGTTTGAAATTTTTATGGGTTAGCTGTTGAAAGCTATTGCTTTCCACAGCTAACGGGTAATAAAATATTAGCCTGGCACTGTTGAAAGTCCCAATAGTGCACAAAAAGAGAATTCGCCTCCAAAATTGATTTTAAACCAAAATCAATGGGCATCTGACTTCTCACCTTGCATGTTGACGACCACCTGAGCAAGAACCTTCAGGTCTGGGTGAGATTTTTGTTTCACTTTTTGCTTCAACCTACTGATCTGCCTTTTAAGGCGTTTGACAAGCAATCTTAAGCTGCTGCAGTTTTTTGTGAAATTTTCCTTCCACTTTTTCTCCTTAACGCTCTCCTTGGCCAATCTTTCAAACGCTGCATTTGTCTTTGCAAAGTTATAAGATAATCTTTTATACCTATCCTTAATCACCCACTCCAAAACTTCTTGCTGTGCAATCATTTCCTTTAGATGTTTGATCCTTTGAGACTTATTTGACTTAGGGTTTTTGGATGATTCTCCCTGCTCTGTATGATTAAAAGTCTCGTAGTTCTGAGCAAATTTAGCTGATTTCTCAGAACTCCTGATGGCAGGGCACTGATCTTTCTGCTCAGATTCTGAATCTGAGTAAGGTAAATTAAGGATATTTTTCCCTGAACTTTGCTGTGTATGGTGTTCTAAATCCTGCTGTATAGTCTGCTCTCTAGTCTGCTCGAAATTCAATTTCCTCTTCAAACTGTGAGGTTTCAATCTATATACCCTGTCCTCTGAAGGTCTTGACAAGGCCCTTCTTCTTCTTGAGCTGCTCTGAGGAGAGGATTGCTTCCCTGCACCTGCCATCTGTTCATTTGCGGTCTAGTTCTGGGTTTCAAAGCCTTCCCAGAACAGGAAGTTCTCCCAGCTCCTTCCCTGTTGCTTTAATTCTTGCAGAAGAATCAATTTAATGAGGCCTAGGTGACATAGAGTAGCTTTCATGCTTAAAGGTTGAGCTTTAATTCTCTTGCAGACCTTAGACAAACTGTGATATAAGAAGTAAGGCAAATTGATGGGGGTCCTGCATGTAAAATGATCCATGAGTTTAAAGTGATACATCATCAATTTATCATATCTTCCTTCTGAGGTAATGTATAGTTGAATGCCTTTGAATAAATCTTGCCACTCTTCATCCAGATATGAAACGAGCATACCTTTTGTCCACGCTTTGTGCTTGTACCCATCCTTCAAATAGACCCTGAAATCTAGATTCTTAGGAGCGGTGGTTTTGAACCATCTTTGACCAATTCTGGGAAATCCTGTAGCTGCGACAATTATGGCCTCATCCACCTTGATTTCTACAGAGCCGACGCGATCTTTGTTTCCATCAAATGTCTTGGCGAAGGCTTCAGCAGTGGCCTAGTGAGACCCAACTTGTAACCTTTCTGCAAATTCCATGCAACCCGCATTTAAAAAATGCTTCTGAACTTCGGGATGTGATTCCAAAAAGGATAAATTATCCAATTCTCGTTTGAGTAAAACACCACTGCGTTTTCTCGCCATTCTGGAGCTCAAACACTTGACACATGTAAACCCTGTAACCGCCTAGCCGAGCCGAGGTTCTGCGCTGTTGAAAGCAGTCCGGGCTTCGGCTCTGTTTTGAATTAAATGAAAACTTTGACAGTGTTTTGTAAACGGTTTGTGATGCGAGACCTCTGTTTGATTTGATGGTGTCAAGTCGGTGGTAACTCCTCTGTACCTGCATCTCCAAACATGAACTTTCCATTCCGAATGTGATGATCGTTGAGTGAGGTTTCTGAAATGAATTGGAATTCTAGTCACATTTGACATGCATGATTTAGTTTCCATGATTGCCCACTCCTATCAACGCATGCCTTGGATTTGCTCTGACGTGGGGGTGATCACACCATCATTGTTTTTCATACGTGGATATCAGCACGTGATTCCCGCTTCGAGCAACAACAACCCATGGAGAACGCCTCGGCCAAACGCTCGCTTGCCACTTTCACCAGGGCGCGACTCTGCGAAGAAACCCCTGTTAGTTGTTGAAAGTATGCACTTTCAACAGCGCACCTCTTTGTAGAAGACCCGCCTTAGCTTTTGAAAGCATGTACCTTCCACAGTGCGCCACCCGAGAACTGATTTTCAAAACCTTTTGCTATTTGTCACTTTCCACAGTGTGTCAACTGACGAAACGATCTCTTTAGCTGTTGAAAGTGAACACTTTCCACAGCGCACAATGAACCTTTTGAAAACACGTTAGCTATGGAAAGTAAAAAATTACAATTTTGAAAGAGAAGACTTTATGGGTCAATTATTTTCTGAGACACACCAAAACCAAAAATTTCCTCAGCTGTAAAAACTCAAAAAATGACTTGAAGATACTACCTAAAGCTATGATATCCATCACAAAACTCAACCGAAAGGACGGTTTCATTTTGAGAGTTAACACCATCTAAGTGGGAGAATTATCTACACTTGGTAGAGTTTTCTTACAACAATGGGTACCAATCATCCCTGAAGATGAGCCCATTTGAGGCACTCTATGGAAAAAAATTCAATACATCAATCAGTTGGGATAACCCATCATACCACACAGTAGTTGGGCCAGAACTACTCAGAGAAATGGAAGAAAAAATGATGAAGATAAAGAAGAATTTAACGACTGTGAAGGAAATGATGAAAATTTATGTTGATAAGGGTAGAACTCACAGGAATTCAATGTGGGTGATCATGTGTTTTTGAAAGTAAAGGTCAACAAAAGTTCACTTAAGTTGGGAAATTGTTCAAAGTTGGCAGCGTGATTTTGTGGGCCATTTTAAATCCTGGAAAGGATTGGGCCTACATCATATATGATTTCCTTTCTTGCATCAATGCATATTCATAATGTATTCCATGTATCATTACTTAAAAGATATGTACCTAATACTAATCATGTCATTGATTGGAATGTGATTTAGGTGGAGCAAGAATGTGGTTTTCAAGTGCAGCCGGTGTGAATATTGGATCAAAAGATCAAACAACCCATGAATCAATCCATAGAGATAGTAAATCTCCAATGGACCTAGTACGGTCCTAAGGATGCAACTTGGGAGCATGAAAATGCTATGTGGGAAGAATACCTGCATCTTTTTGAGAAATTTTGAAATTTTAATTGTACATGTGTCTATATTGCACTGAGAACAATGCATAAATAAGGGGGAGGGGATTGTAATACCCCTAGGTTGAACCCCAAAGTGTAAATATCCATGTAAATGTACTTTACTTATAAGTTTGTGAGATGAGGTAACAAGTTTGTTTGTTTGGTTCTACACACATTAAGTTAGTGCGCAAGGATCTCACATTAAATGAGTGTGCATAGTTATTAAATGATACAACATGTAGTGTAATGTCTAGTGCCCACCTGTGCAAGTACACATGAATGGTGCACTAGAATTGGAACAAATCAAGGAATGTAGCACATGCAAGTGTTAGTGTGAAAGAACGACACGCTGAAGGAAAAGGTGCGCAACCCATATTTAATGTGCACTAACTTAGTGTGCAGGTTTTGGAAGGCATAGAAGCCTTTTGTATATATGTCATGATGTAACGTGTATATGTTTAAGGGTGCATGGGTGGCACACTAAGGAAAGAGTGTGTGAAAGCCATAATTTCAGTGCACACTAGTTTTAGTACACACATTATGTATTTTGAGGCTGGTGAGCCTAGATGCAAAAGACTAGTACAGTGTACTATGAATCGTAAACATAATCACCTGCAATTTAATGAAAACACATCCCTATGGTAGATCGACCAAGTAAAAGAGTTCAGGGGGATTAAAATCCACTAGCTGGCATCAAAGGGGGATGGGTTAAAGGGGGCTTAAACCTAAAAAGGTAATTTTTTTTAATATTTCTTTAAAAAACATAAAGTAAGGAACATTATATTAATATTTCTTAAAAAGTGTAAAGTTAGGATATATTATTATATCCTAAGCTCTAAGGAGGGGAAAAGTGGCTAAAGGCAGTTCTCAACATGACAAGTGTCAAGTTGGGAACATGTTGTGGACTAAAGGCAGTTCTCAACCTGACAAGTGTCTAGTTGGGAACATGCAGTCAAATAGTTTGGACTTAGTCCATTATGGAGGGAGGGATTAATTTGATGATCATTCATGGACAAAGGGTGATAAAAAATGGATTGTTTGGTCCTAGATCCAACTGTATGTTATCGAGCCGATTGTTTTGTCATAGAAATTTTCAATGAGTGAACCTGATTGTGGTTTTCATGATCCTGATTGTTATTGTGACCAATACGCTTATTGCTGTCGTGGATATTTGTATATGGCTTAGCTTGGAGAGTGAGACTGAAGAGGTAGGTTGTAAGGCCCATGGGTTATTGGATTGAAGAGGCAGGTTTTCATGCCCATGGAACTTGGAATGAAGAGGTGGGTTGTCAGGCCCATGGGAAATTGCATTCTCTCTAGGTGAGAATTGTTGGGAATTGTTTCCCGAGGTGCCAAACTGTAGCGACAGGGATCTGAGATTTCATGTCCGACCTATTACTAAAGCCATGAAATGGAAGTGGGGAATCGAAGGAATTTTGAGCAGAGAAGGGGAACACTTCTTGGGGTGGGACATGCATGTGGAGAATGGGAGAATGTAGGTTGTTAGTGTGAATTGACATATGTGACAGGATTTCTAGTAATTGATTCACCTCTGTCTGAGTTACCTGTGACTGAGTTCCTATTGAGTGAGATACTTTATCCTGGTTGGGAACCCTTACCCATGTGGAGTTTATCCCCAGCTTGGGGGTGACCCACTGTTGATATTGATGAGCAGTGCGGTCTAAAGTTGGGAGGAGCACGAAAAGTCTGCCCGCAGTTGGTGTTTTTTAATCAAAAGATAACTGCCAATTGTGTGTTAAATTATGTTTGCAGTAATATTTATACAATTGTTGTCATGGGTTTATGTTGTTTATGTTTCCTATATATTCTGTGATGATTGTATATAATTATGTTATGAATTTGTATATAAATATGTATTACAAAATGTATGTTTATGTTTAATTTAGTGACATAGTTGTGTCAGAGCAATTTCGGTGGAATTGTTGGTAAATGGTATCAGAGTTGATGATGAGAAGTTTGATGGAATGTGTCTTCTTGGGTGCTCGAATATGTAACAAATTGGTATCAGAGAAAGAAAATTTTAAGTGGCATTTCCCAGTAGGTGTTTGGGGGTGTTACACCCTCCACTGGATTTCCATCTGTCACCCCCATGTCATCCTGATGTCATCTCTACGAAAAGTCCCCCAAATTTTCCATGATTTCATATTTTCAAAAATTTTCAAAATGGAAAGAATTTGAAACTCTCTTCTCGAACCACTATGAAAGTTTTGTAACTTAGATTTCCATGGCCATTTCATTCCATGTGCAATCAAATCATTTTCTTCACCTGCAATTCAACACACCCAAGTCAATTTTCTCTTTGAATTGAACTTTAGAAATTGGGATTTTTTCCCAATTACACCCAAGTTCACCATGAAGACTTTGAGAATTCTCATCTTCTGCTTGATTCTCAGCCTGTACAACCTGAGTGTTGTAAAATGGATCTAATACCAAATGTAATGTCTGCATGCCCAATGTGAGCTACACCACACAAAAATATTCCCTCTGATACCATAATGTAGCATCCCCAACCACCTAGTTGAGGCACGCTACCTCAAAATTATGCTCTGATAGCTAACTCCAACAAGCCCATCGGGATCTATAAGTATTGTTGTACAGTCTTCCTTACAGACAATACAATTATGTAGTCCATCAAGCAAACAAACCATGCAAAATTAATGTGTAGGCATAATGAAATATGTTAAGCATTCATCAATGCAAGATGAAAACATAATCATTAAAAACATCGGAATTATAGCATATTATTCAAGAAATTAACCATTCAATACATGGCACCTATCTTTAAAAGAAGCACCAACTAGTTGAAGACATCTAATGTTCCTCCCATCGATAGACATTGTTGTTCAATGCTTTCAACACCAGGTCACCCCCGAATCAGGGCTATCACCCCACCAAGGAAAAGGAACTCTCACCAGTCCATAGAAAATTTTAGGGGATATATATTTTCCATGGGCTATTTTTCCATTCTTTTTCCCAAAAAAGATCACCAATTTCCATTTTTTCTAAAAATGATTTGCCCAAATTTAATAGAATAATTTTTTTTACCTGAGAAATAGCCCAAATTTTATAAAAACTATATAAAATCCTTAGAAATTTGAATATTTTTACAAAAATATCGCCAAACATTTTATAGTTTGCATATTAAGGACTAGCAATATTTGTCAAAGTTTCTATAGTTTGAGATAAATTTACATCCAAAATCTTCTATGCACGAGTCCCAACTAAGGTCTAACAACACACAACTCTAGATAAGGCTAATGGCACTGACTCTAGAAGCAGTTCCAATGTAGGGACATAACCCCTCTTGTAGGTAGACTATTATGTTTCCTATGTAATAAACATCGACATTAGTAAATAAGGCCTATATAATAATGTGAACAAGTCTAATGTAAGAAGACTTAATAGAAGTCTTTTCTTCTAGAAAGATATTCCTCTATAATGTTGTTTAGAAGTTAGAATTAATATAAATAGGAGTAGAAGGAATGATAAATTCTTGTCTTGAGATTTATTTTGTAATATAGCTCTTCTCTGCTGGAGATTTCCCCCTCAAAGAGGCAAATGAACTTGGCTTTATATCAATAAAGGTATCATTGTTGGTGTTATTATTCTCTATATTTTGTTGTTCCCCTGGTATTTGTCATAATATTTTTGTTTATGATTTATATAATACATTTGGGACCTTACATTCTGTTATAACCCTAAATTGCACTCTCCCTGCTTACATGGCATCTGGCCTACTCATTGCTTTTCCTTGCCAAAGCCAAGCTGAACAAACTCTTCAAAAACCTCCTAAATCAAGTAACTCGCACCCTAACCTAGCACTGGGTGCGTTGGGACACTGGCAGGCCTTCTGTCACCCACGTGCTGCAGAAGGCCTGCCAGCGTCCCAACGCGTCCAGTGCTAGGTTAGGGCGCGGGTTACTTGATTTAGGAGGTTTTTGAAGAGTTTGTTCAGCTTGGATTTGGCAAGGAAAAGCAATGAGTAGGCCAGATGCCATGTAAGCAGGGAGAGTGCAATTTAGGGTTATAACACATTCCACCTCACAACCTCTCATTCCCCACAACTTATCCCACCCTAGGAACTGTACACCTTTGATACTCCATAGTCCTTTGGTTTTACCATTTCTCTTCTAGGGCTTCAACAACAGGCCGGCCAGAAAGTCTCAAATCTCTATGGCACTTGGAACACAAGGCTACTTTCAAGGAGTTAAGGGAACCCACTAGGACATCAAACAGGGAAACCTGTTTCCAACAATTCTCTCACTCAAAAAGAAATGATCCATGGGCCTGAAAACCTACTTCTTCAAACCCAAACCACCAAATATTTACAGGGCTACAGGTTTGACAACCTAATTCTTCACACCCAAACCACCAAGGATTTACATTGTTACAACTCCACTATTTTCTCCAATTCACTCATCAACAAGGAACACAGTCTCACTCCCTAACCAAAAGTTGTTCTCATGAATGACCAAGCCACTCCTCCAACACCCTATGCCCAAGGCCTAAGTATGCATGTAAACAACATGATAAGTGGCATAAAAGTAACCTCTTTCTCTCGCTTGGGAACTCATCCCACCTCCAAGGACTTAGGATTAAATGTAATGATAACATAAACTTAGGCCTAAAATTTTTAAGGAATATTTTATTATATTCCTTGGCTTATCCCCCTAGCTTAATATGTTCTCATAAGTCCTTGTTGATACTAAAATATGCTAATTCATAAGTCTCTCTCTCATGTATATCTTATTCCTATACTGTTGTGGGGTATTCTACCCTACGGTCTAACAAGCTAGGGATTTAAACTTGTACGCAGATCATGACCCTTCATAAGCTACCTTTAACCTTCTACCCTGAATTTAAAAAGATACGTGTAAATCTGAATCTCTTCGGGGGAGAAATCTGCTCCGACGAATATATTTTCCATGACGCCAGGGTTTCGGGAGATATTGATAGGTATCGGTTCAGCGATAGTCGCCATATTTCCCTCAACATAAATATCCTGTGTAGCTAAGAGGTTAATGGGACAAGGTTGATCTCCCGTCATGGTGATAGTGAATTCTCCTGCCGCGATTCGGTGTAACTCTGGAAGGAAATATGATATGTGATGAAGATTGTCCCAGGGTTTCTCCAGACCAGTCATTGCTTCGATTATAGCTTCATTAGAAGGCAAGACTAAATCTAATGAATCGATATCAGTAAGAGAATCCTGAGCCCAGATAGGCTCGAAGAGTGGATCCAACTCTTGTGTGGGAATCGGATCAGGAGTAACTGAAGTTTGCTGGACCAAAGAGTATGCTACTTCAGCGGTCAACAAGGGCGTGGCCATGCCAGCTTGCCCTGTCTCATCCATCATGGCTGATGGGGAAGGAAGAGTCCACGGATCCTGAAAGTAAGTCGTGCAAAACGACGAAACATGGAAAATATCAGCCTTGTGGTGGTTCGATATAAACTTGACATCGCCTTGAGGAGGTGGGTAGTTGAAGGTACCCATCAAAGATGGGCACAAACCAACTCCTATGTGGATGACACCAGCTTGAGGATTATCTACCATGGGAACCATGGATGCCCCCAAGGCTGGCTCAGGTCGAGAGAAGGACAACTAATCAATAGTCACTATCCGGCCTTCATGTGGAAACAGTAGGACTCGGAAGATTGTAGCAACCACCGCTTGCATTGCATAAGTCCAACTACGACCTAACAATAGATTGTAGTCGATGGGGGCATCGACTACCTCTACTTCGACACACACGGTCTTCCCCCCTAAATGTACTGGGAAAGAAGGAATGATGCCATGCGGTCGGAAAGAACGACCATCGAACGTAGTGAGGAGAGTAGGTGACGGAGACAACTCAGGTTGGCCAATGGCTTTCCAGCATGCTAACAACATAACGCAAGTCGAAGCGCCCTCGTCTACCACCGTGCGGAAGATATTCCGTGTAAAAGTTTTCATGGGATGATCCACTACTATCTGAAACACGACGTGGTAAGGAAAACGAGGTTTCAAGTCAGTCGTATCTAACATGATGGTACCCGGGTTACAAGTCTCAGGAGAACCTAAAGTAGTCAACAAGGCTTTCCTCTGAGTAGGGAAACTTTGGAGGACCTCCAAAGCAGACATAGCACAAGGGGTTTGGGATAAATCTTCCACCACAGAGTAATTCTGGGCGGCCCTTGCTTTTGGATTATGAGAAGCCCTCTTGAACGCACCTTTTGGAATGCACGTCATTGTTTCACCCAACGTCTTCTCAATCTATAGATGAAGAGATGGGATCTTGGCTTCTTTTCCTTTCTCAGGAGCACTTGGTTTGCTATAATCGTGAGCTCTGGTCATTATGAAAGGATCACTTTTCACCATATATACGTTCGCGACGGATGAATTGTTTGGGGGAGGGAAGTTTTCATGGCTGCCCCCTTCGCCACTCGTAGAGGCTTGAGTTAAAATTTTCCCATGCTGAAAAGGGTTAGTCAACACGGCTTGTTGTTGCTGTGTGACAAAATTCTGGGCCTCTGCAAGTCGAGGGCATAGGTGGGTTGGGTGGTCTTCCGCACATAGGTTGCATGGATACCTCACCTTTCTCTTTTCTATGGTTCCCTCGCCAGCATTATCATTTGGTTTTTTATCCCCCTTACTCTTCTTGCGTTGTTTTTTCTTCCCCTCGGGCTGCTGGTTGGCCTTTGGGTTAGTCATATGTACGGAGTGTACTTCCGACGTTTGAGTAGGAGGAGCAGCCAAAGCAGTAGTCTGGATGGCCGCTGAGTGTTGTATAGATAACTCCTGCAATTGTTTTGTTAATTGCTCAGCGGGCTTGGTTTGTGCCAAACCAACGATACCATCGGCATGCAGTCCGACTCTCTGTCTGGTTTTATCTAGTATTGACCGTGGTGCATCCAGCAGGATGTTGTACAGTAAACTAGACTGAGAATAGATAAGCTCAAACTGTTGAGCCCTCATGATGGCATCTTCCTCGGAGAAAACCCCTGAAGTTGCAATGTCTTTGGATAACTGCAGAACTAAAGACTTAAGGAACCACTCTAGCAGGAATGCTGGTGGGACGGGTACCTTGATAAGACTCTTTCGGCATTGCCATTCTCGAATATGATCCAAGATATGGTCCGCTGACGTCTGCTCGAAATTGGCTAGCAACTCTGTGCTGGCGTCGTATCTCACAGGTAACTGGAAATGGTTGAGGAAGGCCATCGCCAGTTCGCCAAAAGAAGAATATCGTGAACGATCAAGCTCTATATACCATTTCGCGGCACTCCCAATAAGAGTGCGTTGAAACAATTGCAACTGGATGGAGTCATCTTTCAGTGAGTTAGATGAGCACCACAAGTGGAAAGTGGTCACGTGATCACCTGGATCTTCGTTAGGCTTGGCCTCGAACTTTGGGATGTCCGAAGGCAACTTCGTTGGCATAGGAGGCCAACGCGGATCGTGACAGATAGGATCATTTAACAACCGTGTCAAATCTGGCAAGTGTAATGTCAGCAAGAATGGTAGTTTAGGTTGCTGCTGATAGTTGGGATAAAAGGGTCCTGGAGTTTGACTGGCACCAGGTTGCTAGGAAAAGTTTGGCTGCTGGCCCGGGTTCTGGTAGAAACCATGGCCCTGACCAGCGTAAGGGTTTTGCATCTAAGGAGACATCATTGGCTGATTCCCCATGAAGGACATAGGATGTTGGGCGTTCATCGTGTTTGACGAACTTTGGGACGGATTACCCCATGCCGGTCCTGATGGAAGAGGCATATAAGTCTGTCCGGGGTTCCAATGGCTGTGGAAAGAATTACCCCAGAACGACATTCCAGAGGATGGAACGGATCCTTGTGATGAATTCCAAGGTCCTGGTATATGTGCCCCCAGCGCAGGAATAGTACCCTGTGCTGGTGAAAACTGTCCAAAAATAGGTGTGCCCCCAGATAGGAAAGCAGCGGATGCAAAAGTGTTATTACCAAACGTCCCATTCCAAACAAACGGTGACGAACCTACCTGTTGAGTTTGCATAGGTGTTCCTTGACTCCCGACTCCAAAAGGACTTGTATGCGTAGGCTGCCCGACGGACTGTTGATGCGATCCACCGAGCGAAGGGGACGAAGGAGGACTATGACCTCCAGCGTAAGGAAAATAATTGAAAGGGTCAGGAATGCCCCTAAGTTGACCTTGCAGAGGAGCGTTAGAGCTCCCTACCCCCAGACCCAAAGTCTGGAAAGTGGATGAAGTGAGTGCAGGACTAGTACCTGAACTAGGCATATCGTATGAAAACAGAGTGCCTGTTGCACTAGGTGTGTAAAGAGGTGTGGCTGCCACGATAGATGGGGTCGGTCCACTGTGCGACGTAGTTGCGGCCGAGACCGTGGTGGCCCGGACCGCCGACAAAGGCAAGTTAGGAGAAGCTTCTCTTATGGTAGCAACAATGATGGGAATGGAAGAAATCCCAGTTGAAATAACAGAGTTTGGTTCCATCACTGGGTTAGGCACTGACAGGCGTTTGTAAAAGTGAATTGGCACAATAATGTTCGGCCAAGTATCAGTGTTTGAGGTTTCAACCAATCTAAGATTGGCGGTCGATTCCTCGGGGGGTTGTTCGGGATCAAAAGCCCCGGTCACTTCTAAAGACCCTTGATGGTCTAGTTTTTTCCTCAATGGTGGCGGGGGTGGCTCCAGTATAACCGGTGGTAGGCCCAGAAGCCTTAGTGACCGACGGAGCTCCGAATCCTCCACTGTGTGAGAAGATTCACGACACGCTAAGGTATTCTACATGAACAAACAGTAACACTCACTAAAAGAAAGCCCCTAGCAGATAAATCAAGCAAGCACTAAACTAGTTGGAAGAACAGTTACAACAACCAACACTAGAGAAACTTACCGGTGCAAGTGAAACTCGAATACAGAAGCACCCTTCAGGTATACTCTGCAAAGCGTTGGTCTGATGTCTATCCTAGGTATCACGGTATACCCCCGCAGTCACCTGTGTATGTCCCTAGAAATATCGGCAACTAGTTTGCCAGCACGTGAACAATCATCAAGCAGGTACAGTCGACAGTCGGGTAGACCACAATGAGCAGGGTATCAAGCCCGAAACCTGTCAAGGGTATCAAGAGAAAATGGTCCAGAAGACAACTGAGGACCTTGAACGGATTCGAGACCAACGAAGCCCCGTGGAAAATGAAAACGATGAAATCCCTTAACAAATCCTCTATATGTGTTCTCCACAATGCTCAGTCCAGCTTTGGAGGGTTTATCTCCGCTACCTTTCCTTACACAACCTCGTGTTTAGCCCCTGTGTTAGAGGGGGGTCCTGAATAACTTTCCGTAACTGGACTTCTACACTCCATATTGACAGACTCCAATGTTTAATTTGGGTGGCCTTGGAGAATTTACTCTCCAACCTATTCCAAGGCCCTATTCCTGAGCTAGTGTATGCACCCTACAAAAAGAAAAGTCTATTTGATTTTAATTAACGTTGCTTTTAATGGGATTTTTAGTCACAAGGTACGAAAGTGAAACTGATGGTGTGTCAAAAGACTCAAAGAAAAATGAACAAAATGCGTGGAAACAAAAACTTTTTACTGAAATGCAAAACCAACAACTTTTCAATGAAAGACTTCTTTTCTTTTTCAAATTTCTAAGATTTCATCCAGTAAATACAAAGGACTTTCACTCAGATCTGCGAGCTACTTATACTTGAATTGCACTGCAAAAACTTATGCAAAAAGACTTCTTTCCTAGCTACTGATGCAACAACACAATCTTCAAACCAAGAAGAAAATGAAACAAGATTTTTTTTTTATTTCGTTCTAAACCAACACAACAAGGAAAAATATTGACAAGAATAAAACCAAGAGAATGAAAAGAAAACTCTGGCTTAAAGCGCAGATCGCAAACAGAATCAAAGCAAAAAAAATGCAACAAAGCAATCACAACAACATCGATTCTAACACTTGTTTAAAAACCATAAAACAAATATTTTTTCTCTTTTGTCTTTTATATCAAAACATCAACTAACAAACACAAGCTAAGGATGAGATGCCCTAACCAGCTGACAGTGCAACTGCAGACTCTAAACCCTGAAAGGATCACTTCTCACCACAGGAGGGGATGACTGCCCCACCCAGGCTAAAAGGAAACCAGACAGACCCGCGACTGTCACCAAGACAGCACGCATGTAACCGCTTGCTGAGCTATAACAGCACGCGGGTACCCGCGCTCTGAACTAACGCAGCCCGCGGGTAGGTATAAAATCTGAGAAAAAATCAAAGAAAGGCAACCCGGACCTGAAAGAGGCCTCTGGTATTGACAACCAGGGTCTCTTAAAGGCTTGGATGCTTCCACTTTGACAGAAAAGGAAAATTTGCAAAAAAGAAAACAAATGCAAAGAACAATCAAAACAATAAGGCAGACTGAAAGCAAGACAGTAAATCAATCAAGACCCAGACAGGATCTAGAAAACCCCCTGAGAAGGTAAACTTCTGACAGGGAAGAGGAGACTGCCTCTTAAGCTTCCTGGGATCTACACGCTACTGAAACCACTACAGCAAGCGGTCAACCACGGGCTGTAGAAGGTTAGGGCGAGGGTTACCCGCGGGCAGGGCTTCTGCAGGCTGCGGGTACCTCTGTGTGTCCTGAGAATAAATGTCAAGCGTCAGTCAAGGAAAACTGGTATTGATAACCAGGTTCCCTGCTAGCATTGACCTAACAGACAACAAAATAACAAAGAAACAGAGACTAAACTTCTTTGAACTACCCAAGAACCTCTAATGAAATCCGGAAACCCTAAGAGTAAAATCTCCCCAGTGGAGTTGCCAATTCTGTTGTGGGGTATTCTACCCTATGGACTAACAAGCTAGGGATTTAAACTTGTACGCAGATCATGACCCTTCATAAGCTACCTTTAACCTTCTACCCTGAATCTAAAACCCTTTTCCTTAAACAAACAAGGGAAGAACTAACTAACCTCTTTATCGACGGTTGGTGTAGCTCCTCCGTTGAGCTTTATCTCCTTGCTGTTGCTGCTCCTTCCACAAAGCGATCCTGCAATCAAGACAAAACTATGCATGCATGATATTGTTCTACTAGGGGGTTAGATATTAAACACAAATCACATAAAACATATAAGACTCATGTATTTGGGATGGGAAAAGTATCTTTTTATTGATCTCAATATGAACCAACTTACAATGATTTTTGAGACCGGCCACTGATCCTCAATCCTGATCCTGGGCTCCTCCTCTTCTTTTTCCTCCAACTGCTTTGCTTGAATTCTCCTAAAGCTTGAGGAAAGGCTAAAGGGTTGGGAAAAAACGGACGGCAATTAGGCAACGTTTCTTTGCTATGATTTTTCCTCCTTGAATAATACCTCTACCCCTTCTTTTATAGGCTAGAAGGAGCTAGGGTTTTAGACGAACTCTCGGCCATGCATGGCTGGGAGTTCCAGTTAACTGACCCAAAGCCTTTCGTCCCGGCGAAAACTTTCCTAATTTTTTGCTTTGTTAGGTAAACGTGGGCTGTAGTGGGCTAGCCCGCGGTCCACCGCATGCAGTAGAAGGCCAACAAGTGGTCCAACGCGCCCAGTGAGAGGTTAGGGCATGGGTTGCTTGATTTAAGTGGGTTTTCAAGGTTTTATTCAGCATGGATTTGGCTAGGAAGAGACATGAGTTGGCTTGATGCCAGGTAAGCCCGTGTGGTGCATTTTAGGGTTATAACATATACTTACAAAAAATTTCAATTTTATGGTGGGTTCATGAGTCTTGTTGTAACTTCCACCGTCCCCAAAGTGCACCATTATGTTCCACCATAATCAAAATAAACCAACACTTAGATCATTCTTGAAGCATTTCACGGGTTTGCGCATATTATCTGGCAAGTCTAATTTTCCATCATCATCAAAATGCACTTCAATCTTCCGCTATATCTATTTTTCATCAGCACTTGGTTCATTTTTTGTTTCTTGTGGGTTTGTTGCATTATCTTATTAAAGTCAAAAACTCATCCATCACCAAAATGCACACCATGTTCCACAATCCTCATATTGCACTATACTTAGAATCTTTTTGAGGTTTTCACCGCGGGTATTAACCACTTCACCGGTTCATTTGATTGTTATGCCACAAGTCCGACCGACCGACTTATGACACTTTGTCATTTTCTAGAAGTGTTCTTTTCTCTTTTTATAACTCAATACTTGGTCGATTTTCGATTTCACTACAAGTTCACAGGTCATAACTCTTCAAAATTTTCTTCTCCTTACATTCGACCGATGCATCCCCATACTTAACCATTTCTTGAGTTTTCACCGTGAGTTGGAAGACCTATGGGTTCGTCTTGTTTCTAATATCTCTTGACATGCATATCTGATCCTCCATTTTAATACGTGTATTATATTGTCACTTTCCCCAAGGTATATTTAATGTTAATTTTACAGAGGATAACAATTAATTAAAATATTGAAAGATCATTATTAATGGAAGAATTTTCGAGCAAAATTATCCATTAACTCGAATTTAATTCACATTAATCCTTCCTTTTAAAGAAGAGATTCGAGTTGTATTATCAAAAAAGAGTTTAATTTGAAATTAACATCTCAAAGTGATTGTACAAGAGTCTGCCAACTTCATAAAACATGACAACAACAAGAAGAGAACAATCTTACGGGGATACTCTAAACTTGTTTCGACGGGAGGAGCATAGATTCCAGTAGTATACCTAGCCACCCCGGTGTCTGCTGGGATGGAGAGGTACTGGGAAATTTCACAATTTCCCACTAATTTCACAATAAGCACAACCAACCTCTAATACCATATCACAACCTTGTTCCATCATACAGTTTTACAAGAAGAATTATGCATAATACATTATCAATCCAGGAAAGTAAAAATACACAAAGATTATATAAGCATTTAACAATTAACACATCAATACATAATCTAAAAACACTAAAGCACATAAAAGCATGGTACTTATCTTTTATGGAGGCACCAACTGGTTGCAGACCTACGATGTTCCACCCAGCCATAGATCTCACTGCTCATAAATTTTCAGTAGTGGATCACCCCCAAGCTGGGGCTATGACTCCACAATGGAAAAGGCTTCCCAATCCAACCACACAATCACAACCCACATGGTCTAGGCCAAGGTACCAAACCCTAGCATCACCCTAACCTACATCATCTCATTCCCCATCAGCCTGCACAACCCAAGGTAGTGTGCCCCCTTCTCTGCACCATGGTTCCTCACAATACACCCCTACCCTTCTAGGGATCCATCACAAGCCGACCATGAAGTCTTAAAGAACTATGGCTACAGAAGTTCCAGCTTCCCTCATATGTCTCAAGGTACCTTCTAAGCCTTATACTGGGGAACCTATCTCCACACTTCTCCCTCCAAGGCTCGAGCCTTCTCCAAGGCAACACAAGGAGAAGTGTACACACACCCAGATCCACCTAGGATCCACATGGTAAAATGTATAGTCTCTGATCACCATCTTCCCCAGATCAACTCTGGTAGTCAGCATGGTAAGAATGAAGTGAATGAATAGAATGAAGAATTAAACCAAATTCCCCCTTTTCTAAATATGCATATGTCCCTTTTTTATATAATAATATAATATAAAGGATTATATTATTATATAGTATAATAATATAAATTATCAGGGAATTATTATACTATATTTGCTTAGCATCATTTCCCTAAGCTCCATTTTCTTAGCCCTTAGCCCCATTTCCCGCTCATTGAGTCTTAGCCCCACATCCTATTTTCGTCCCTCAGTCTGCAACTGTGGTGTTATTTTTTATTAATTAGTGCATATGAACAATTTATAATATAGGCTCACCAACCTTTGATCATCTTTACAAGCACTCCGACCTAACATACCGACTCACCAGCCTAGGTATTATATGCAAGCGCACCATCCCAAACATACTGGCTCACCATCCTAAGTATTGCATGTACAATATATTTACAATCCAGGGTTCAGGATGGGGTATTACATTCCCCTCCCCATTATTTATGCATTTTCCTCACTGCATCCATATACACATGTACAATAAGAGCTCTTCAAAATTTTGTAAAAATTTCTTTGATCTCCCTGTCCACTATGCGCATCAAATGGACCTGGAATTTTTCTTCATGCTCCACCTTATTGATAGTCAAAACCAACATAGGTATCAACATATCTATAAGTAAAACAAAAGAATAAAAGAATTAGCACATGCAATCAACAAATTCACGTAAGTTCGGATAAATATTCAACTGATAGCATAAGGTTGAGGATCTCCCTTTTAATTGGTAGGTGAATCCTTTGAGTTCCACTAGCTTCCTGGCATAAGGCCCATTAAAGTATTCATTTCTTGATAGATTAAGAATCCTTGCAATTTACAACACTTTGTGTCTTCCCAACAATGCATTGTATCCACATGGGTCTTTATATAGGGATCTCCATATAATATATAGTAATGAGATCACAAATAGACAACAAAGATATCCACACCATTGGATCCAATAAAATCATGGAAGGATGAAATCCATTTTCTCTCTCCCCCAATAGAATGTCATCATATGTTGAAGCAACAAAAGTTTCTAGTTTTGTTTCTCCTTTTTAAATGGGTAATAAATGAGCTTTACCAAACTACTAATTTATGGCCTTAACTTTATACAATCTCTAGTAGTAGTAATAGTTTGAGGAATTTGTGACATTTGGAGCCTTTTTACCAAGCATATAATCCACCTCCATAATAAAGTGGGGTGGCTTAAGGTCCTTTTATTGGAGGGAATGACCCTGTAGTCTCTACATCTGAGCTACAAGTGTCATCTAGAATTCCTATAGTAATACGAGAACCCTTGTGCTAGGATCTATTTTCTATTCTATTTTCCTGGTCAAGAACATCCTATCCCAATCGATCCTAGTATCCACAACAAATAGCCACAAAAACTCGTTTGGTAAAAACATCATGCATATGAAAAATTGTTGAGCTGGGTATTCAATGGTTGCATGCTTTCTCAAATCTCAAACCATCCACCTGCTTCCTTGGTATCCTGAATAAGTTTTTTTGTTGTTGTTTTCCTGTTGCACTTGAGTGTCACCAACAAGTTTCTCTATACAGTTTAGACACAACTACAATCATTGGAAATTTCACACGACTACCTAGCTGCAGATATCAAGGTGCTTGGGTTTTTACAATCTTGACTTCTTTGAATGTTTCCTTCAATAATTTGTCTAACGCTCTCTCAATAACACTCTTTTTTTTTTCTTTTAGAACCTTGACAACGAGTTCTTTGATGAGCAATGTTGGGCTCTATTGATCCCTTGTGCAAGATACCAGATATAATAAATATGCAGAACATAAATAAAATGCTAGAAATGGCAGAATAACAATAATATAACCAACATAATCTCCACAATAACACAGTAATGATATAAGAACAACAACAGAATTACCACTTTGATTCATAAAGCAATGTTCACGGGCCTCTTCGAGGGGGCAACCTCCAGTCGAGCAACGCTTTGTTACAATAATTTCCAAGCTAGGGTTTTCATACCCTCGACCCTTATTTATATTAAATATGTCTATCAAGAGAAGCATCTAGAGGAATATCCTTCTAGAAGTGGAAGCTTCTATTAGGTCTTCTTACATCCGCCTTATTCTATTTTATTGAAAGGTCTTATTAATATTGACCTTTATTACATCCGAATATATTGCTATCGACATGGGTGGTTGTGACATTGTGTTGAGTGTAGACTGGATAAGAATTTTGGTTCCCATTCTCATGGATTTTAAGGCATTAACCATGCAATTCGACCAAGAAGGCCACCAATATAAATTCCAAGGCATCGCTGCTAGTTCACCTGAGGTCATTAGTTCCCATTGCATGGAAAAGTTGCTCAAAAAAGGTCATTCTGGTGTCATTGCTCAACTCCATGCCATACAATCAACAGAGACACCCCCGATGCTGCATGACCTCCAAACCCTCCTTTCTAAACATCAAATGGTATTTTCCACTCCCCAAGGAATCCCTCCTTCCCGCAGTGTTCATGATCATTCCATTCCCCTTGTACTCGGAAGTCTTCCTCCTAATATTCGTCCATAACGCCAACCCTTTTCACAAAAAAATGAAATTGAGAAAATGGTCCAGGAACTCCTTAATGCAGCCGTTATCCGCCCTAGTACGATCCCTTACTCTTCTCCTATAGTCATGGTCTTGAAGAAAGAAGGTTCTTGGAGAATGTGTCCTGACTTCCATGCCCTAAAAAAATTGACCATTAAAGACAAATTTCCCATTCTTGTCATTGATGACCTCCTAGATGAATTGAGTGGCGCCCAATTCTTTACTAAACTTGATCTTCGCTCGGGCTATCACCAGATACATATGAAAGAGGAAGACATTCCCAATATGACCTTTCGCACTCATGAGGCCCACTATGAGTTTTTGGTCATGCCCTTTGGCTTGTGTAATGCCCCCTCCACCTTCCAAAGCCTCATGAATCATGTCGTCCATCCCTTTCTTCGTCATTTTGTCTTAGTTTTCTTTTATGATATCCTCATTTATAGCAAAACCTGGACAGACCATCCTACTCATGTGGATCAAGTTCTCCATCTACTCTCTCAGCACCAACTTTTCCTGAAATAGTCTAAATGCTCTTTTGGTGCCTTAGAAGTAAAATACTTGGGTCATCTGGTTGGCAAGGATGGTGTCAGGGTGGATCCGAAAAAGATTGAAGCTATGCAAGACTGGTCGTACCCAAAGACTCTCAAAATATTGCATGGATTTTTGGGCTTAATAGGGTACTATCGCAAGTTTTTTAAGAACTACAGAAAGATTGTCGCACCTCTCACTGCTCTCCTAAAAAAGAACTCTTTCACTTGGACCCCATCCGCTGCTCAAGATTTTCAAACCTTGAAGACGACCATGTGCACCACTCTGGTTTTGGCCCTTCCTGATTTCACAAAGACCTTTGTGTTGGAATGTGATGCCTCAGGGAAAGGAATCAACGTTGTCCTTATGCAAGAGGGTCGACCTTTGGCCTTCACCAACAAGCAACTGTCTGAAAGAAATCTGGGCAAACCCATTTATGAAAAGGAAATGTTGGTTATTCTGCATGTTGTTGATCTATGGCGCCCTTATCTCTTGGGGAAACACTTCCAAATTAAGACTGACCATCAAAACCTCAAGTAATTTTTGGAACAACGCATTTCCTCCCCCGAGCAACAAAAATGGGTGACTAAGCTCTTTGGATATGATTATGAGATCATTTACAAGAAGGGAAAAGACAATGTAGTGGTGAATGCACTGTCCCAAAAATATGAAGAAGAAGGATCCCTTTTTTCTCTTTCCTTCATTGTACTCGATTGGCTCCAAGTTGTGCACCAGGATTGGCTTCAAGATCCCAAAAGTTCGCATCTGATCCAGCAATTGCAGACCAAGGCTCCAACTCCCCTAGGGTACTCTTGGCTCCAGGATGATCTTCGATACAAATACTATTTGTATTTAAGTAAACAATCAAAGATTAAATCCACGGTACATTCTGAGCTTCATGCTACACCCACAGCGGGGCACTCAGGGTTCACCAAAACATATGACAGGGTCAAACGTTCTTTTTTCTGGGATGGTATGAAACAGGACATTCGTAATTTTTTTGTTGAATGTGAGGTGTGTCAAGGCAACAAGGGAGAAACAGTCAAATATCTGGGCACACTACAACCACTTCCGATTCCACCTGATATTTGGAAGGATATCTCTATGGAATTTATTACCGACTTACCCAAATTGAGGAATAAATCAATCATAATGGTGGTTGTGGATCGCCTTTCAAAGTATGCTCATTTCTGTGCTCTTCAAAACCCATTTACTACATCCACGATGGCTCAAATTTTCATGGACTAGGTCTTCAAGATTCATGGCACGCCACACTCTATTGTTTTTTATCGTGACCCAACTTTCACAAGCAATTTTTGGCAAGAACTGTTTAAGCTACAGGGCACCCAATTGCATCTCAGCACAACTTATCATCCCCAGACTGATGGTGAAATGGAAGTTGTCAAAAAGTGTTTGGAAACATATCTGAGGTGTTTTGCCTTTGAAAAACCACATCAGTGGGCTTAATGGTTACCCCTAGCCGAATGGTGGTACAACACTTCCTACCATACAGCTACTCACATGACTCCTTTTGAAGCAGTATATGGACAGAAGCCACCTTCTGTTCTCTCATACTTACCAGGTACCTCGAAGGTCTAGGCAGTTGACCAAACACTTATAGTTCGAGAGGATATTCTTCGTACCCTTAAAGAGAACTTGGTCATGGCACATAATTGCATGAAGCAACAAGCAGATGAAGGTCACTCTGAACATCAATTTGCAGAAGGGGATCGGGTGTTTCTGTGACTACAACCATACAAGCAAACTTCCCTCAAGGCCAAGCATTGTCAAAAGATATCTCCCAAATTTTATGGTCCTTATACAGTTCTCAAGCATGTGGGACAAGTCGCATATTAGTTAGCTCTGCCCAGTCAGTCGAAACTACATCCTGTTTTTCATGTTTCATGCTTAAAGAAGGTGATTGGAACTAGGTGCCAAATTCAAACCAACCTTCTAGAGTTAGCTAAAGAAGGATCCATTTGGCTATATCCAGAAGCAATTTTGGAGCAGCATGAGTGTCGCCTGCGTCAGAGAACCATCAAGGAAGTGCTAGTCCAGTGGAAAGATACGACTCTAGCAGATGCCACTTGGGAACCAACTACCATTCTGCAGTAGTTTCCACATCTCAAGCCTTGAGGACAAGGCCGTTTTTAAGGGGGAGGACATGTTAGGGTCTTAACCCGCACATAGGTAGAAACAAATTTCATTTTTGTTTAAATAAAATCACAAAAATGCACTTGGATAATCATCGTCGAAATGAAGTCTTCTGGTCAATCTAATGGTTTAAATGTCTTAGCAGATTATGGATTCACATTTTCAATTAAAAAATATGTTGTTCCTGAGTTTATTCTTAAGGCTTCAAAGTATAAGATCAAGGCATCCAAAAAAATAAAGAGAGTTCCTAATATGAACATAAAATCAATTCTTTAGGAAAAAGAAGCTATGGCTGATTTCAAAGTTGTATTTGCCTAGCTTTCCAACGTTCCCGTATGCTTATGTCATGTTCAATAACTACCCATGAATGTTCAAGTTCAACCCGGGTGTTAGCGGCCTCTAAGATGGTATTGAACAAGTTTAGAGAAATGTTGGTCTGATCCGTGAGACTGGGCTCAATATTAGGCTGTCTTGCAACATGTACGGTCATGGAGAAGAGAAAAGTTAAAAGATTTGTTGTTTTTTATGTTTGTTTTTTCTATTTTCAATTATATGAGAAAAGTTCCTAAAATTGAATTAATGGTATAACAATCCAGAGGCTGTTTTCTGTGTCTGAGTTAAATTTTAAAATAATGAATGTGATGAAAGAAAACATAAAGTTGTTTAAACAAAGTGAGGCATCCATCACAGAAGAATCTCACTCTACTTCAGAAGAAGAAAATAGATGAGAAACCTTTAATGAAGCATAAAATATGGTAATCTAAAAAACTCATAGGTCTTATGTTTGCTAATAGAAAACACATAGGAAAATCTGTAAGCAATTAGATAACTAAATAAACATATAACCATAGTATATGTTTTACTAAATTTTGATTAGGCATTCATAAAAAACATATGAATAAAGATGTTGGAATATGAAAGAACATAAGAACACATAACTCTGGATTGACAAAATATGGAGTCTCTGGTCTGCACTTGTCTTAATTCTCGAAAAGGAGAGATTTCTCTATTACCATCGGCCAGGGAAAAAACCATCTTTTAGTCTTTTGAAACCATATTTATACAAAAGGTTACCAAGCCTAGACGGTTGGCATCCTCCCTACTCCTATATAGTAATGGTTACAAAATAAAAACTGGAAGCGTTCCACTTGGTTCCTTTCTATCTCTCTCTCAAATCGGTAGAACGAGCATGCATGTATTACTTCATTGATTCTTTGAAGTACTTCATTCACCTGGCTCGAGACACTTGATGCACCTACTTTAGAATTGTACTAATATTCTTGAAGGCTCTATCACATCCTTTGCCTAAAAAAGATACAACTTTCTCTGTAATTTCGACAACCTTCCTTCAATCCTTTTATCTTCAAAATTTATTGACTGCAACTGTAAATTTGGCTTCACCAACCATCTATCCATTTGAGAGATGTCAAACTGTTTCAACTATGAAATTTCAATCTGAGATTCATTTAATCTTTCTTTGATGTCAAGTTGATGTTTTATAACATTGATTTGTCCTAGTACTCCAAATCAATCGTCCTTTCCAATGCCTAGTGATTTTTTATCTAGAAAATCAAAAGCCTCTTCAAATCCTCCTTTATTTCTTTGCCCATTATTTTTTTCTCAAATATATTGGCCTCCCATGTCTTTAGTATTATATCACCATTGATTTGTTCTACGATAGTCATGTTGGCATGTTTTACAGGCAGCGTATGCTTGTCATTGATGGAAAGTACAAAAATGATGATGGCTTGAGTTTAGGTATAATGTGCTAGGCAGGCACCAGAAGTATTTTGGGAAGATGTAGTAGAGAAAGCTCGTGAAGACCAGAAGAGATAGTGCATAGGTGCACGCAAAGTGCAATGTATGTGTGTTTGTCATTGATGGTAAAGATCATGACCAACAACACAAAAATGATCGCATGGCAAGATTAGAAGCTAAATTCCATTTCTGGTATCAGAAACAAAGTCTCCATTTCAGAGTTCCAGATACTAGGAGTTGGAGGAGTCAAGAGTTGAGACTCTTCATCACAGGAGTCATGAAGTGCCGAAATGAGAAACGCTGAAAATCCTGAAACAAGCACATCAAACAGAGTTTCGAATACCAGGAGTTGGAGGAGTCAAGAGTCGAGACTCTTCATCGTAGGAGTCCTGAAGTGTCGAAATGTGAAATGTCAAAAATATTGAAACATGCACATCGATCGGAGTTTTAGATACCGGGAGTTGGAGGAGTCAAGAGTCGAGACTCTTCATCACATGAGTCTCGAAGTGCCGAAATGTGAAATGACAAAAATCCCGAAACAAGCACATCGACCAGAGTTTCGGATACGAGGAGTTGGAGGAGTCAAGATTCGAGACTCTTCATCATAGGAGTCCCAAATTGCCAAAATGTGAAATGCCGAAAATCCTAAAACAGGAAAATCGACCAGAGTTTCGGATACCGGGAGTTGGAGGAGTCAAGAGTCGAGACTCTTCATCACAGGAGTCCCGAAGTGCCGAAATGCGAAATTGCGAAAGCCCTATATGGATAAGCGCTTGGTCACCACTGGTGGTCACATCGTCGAAGAGATGTAGAGAAGAGCTCCAAGAGACAAGCTCCATTTCATAGGTTGGGACATGGAGAGTCAAGACGACTCATCACAGAATCCCCAAAATGAAAAATGCGAAATGCATGTTCAAAATTGGCCCCCGGTCATAACCTATGGTCACATCGATGAGGGATCAAGGGAGGAGGTAGCACGAAGATAATATCCATTTTGAAGATCACGACTTGGAGAGACGAGATGCCTGTTGTGGGGTATTCTACCCTACGGACTAATAAGCTAGGGCTCTAAACTTATACGCAGAAAATGACCCTTAAGATTTAACTTTTAACCTTCTACCCAAAATCTCAACCCCTTTTCGAGCAAACAATGGAAGAATCGACTCA
>ML779984.1:583938-609912 GCA_009831015.1 Picea engelmannii
CCTTGTGTCTCGGCGGAAACTTCCCTGATTTTTTGCTTTGTTAGGTACTTGCGGGCTGTTTTGGGCTAGCCCGCGGATACCCGCGTGCAGTAAAGGGACAGCAAGCGGTTGCCCGCGCCCAGTGAGAAGTTAGGGCGCGGGTTTCTTGTTTTGAGTGGTTTTTTGAGGAATTACTCAGCATGGCTTTGGCTAGGAAGAGGCATGAGTTGGCCTGATTCCAGGTAAACCTGTATGGTGCATTTTAGGGTTATAACAATGCCTCACCACAGGAATGCTGAAATGTCGAAATGTCGAATTGTAAAATGGTGAAATAAGCACGAGACCCATCATTTATGATCCAACGGTGCAGGTTATTCGGGAATATGATTGAAGGGTTATTATTTCTCTTCAAAGTTAATCAATCAATGGTGATTCAGTTGCTGATGCGATTTTTGGAAGTTCATAGTGTAACTACTAGAAATGACGGATTGTTTCTACCATAGGACTCGAAGAGACTTCAGGGTGATCACCAGAGAAGTTGAAGAGTCTCAAGGAATCTGCCAGTGGAATGAAGACTATTCATAGAGGTGATTGACAGATGGAAGAGCGTTGAAGCCTGTAACTGCAATAGAGAGGATGAGCTCGACTGTGACAGAGAAGACAAAGAGTCGCGACTACTAGAGAGGCTAAGGTATCTCAACATAACACCCAGTGATGATGAACGCATGGGCATAACCACCATAAAATCTAAGGAATTTCCATGATGATGAGGGAGAGGAATCGACACGAGTAGAACATGTAGAACATAGAGAGTGTTTTGATGCTTGAGAAAGTGAAGAAGAGGAAAAATTGAAGTGGCAGTGAACAACCCAATGACTAGAATGGTGGCATGTTGAAGAGCATGCAGAGGCATTGTGCATGGAGGATGAAGAAGGTGCACAAATAATATAAATATGCAGAATAGAGAAGAGTTGGGTGTTGTTGTTGAGAGGGATTTATGTAGGTAGAAGGAGGTAGAGTGTAGAAGTTGAAATGCATAGAAGAGGAATGGTGCATTGAAGGGACATGGCACACATAGCATAAAAGGTATAAGAACATAAAGCATAAGGGGAGTGTGCAGGAAGACACTGATGCAGGTAGAGTAGAGCATTGTAGAAGAATAGTTATAAGATCGGTAAGACATTGATAAATATTGTGTCACTGTGATAAACTTAAATATAACAAACTTTATATTTCAGGGTGGTAGGGAGGTGCTAGGGAGGATTTTTTTCCTCAGAGGTTCAAGTGGGTGTTTGAACACAGGGAGTTGTATCTTCCATCTGGTTGTAGCCAAAAAAAACCAGGGTGGCAGGGTGGTGCAAGGGAGAACATTGGTTCTTTGATATACAGGTCGGTGCCTGTGTAACTGGAATTTTGTGCTTCCATCTAGTTGGTGTTGGAACTCTTAGGGAGTTGGTACTTCCTTCTAGTGGGTTCTAGAGAAACCAAGGAGTCGGTGCTTCCTTCTAGTGGGTTCTAGAGAATCCAGAGAGTTGGTGCTCTCAATAAGTAGTATCTTGCAAAACAGAGATTGTAGCCTCATTATGAGTTGGTGCTCATAAGTATGATAATGTACAGAATGTAAATATTACTTGTCATATAAAGAAGAAGAGGTTTTTACCCTTTATGGGTTTCCTCAAGAAATATCTGTCTCTGTATATTTCATATGTGTGAATGCTCCTGAATGTTCTATTGCTTACTTCCCTGCATTATTGTGATTGACATTTAGTGTTCTGCAAAGAGTTTAAAATAATAATAATTGTTTAAGTATGGTAACAACTGATTCACCCCCCCATCTCAGTTTTCCAACAATTGGTATCAGAGTCGACCCTTTTTATCTAAGGGTAGATCTTAGAGATTAAACATGTCAAGCCATGAAGTAAATTCAACCAATAAGGCCCCTCTATTCAATGGAACAAACTTTGCCTTCTGGAAAGTTAGAATGAGAACCTACATAACGGCTTTAGGTGCAGATGTCTGGGATGTGGTAGAAACTGGTTATGTAAAGCTAGTTGTACTAGCTAATAAGGATGACACGATAGAATTTAGATTCAACTCTAAGGCTATGAATGCTATATTGAGTGGGCTTGCAGAAGCAGAATTCGTAAAATTTATGCACCTAGGAAATGCCAAAGAAATGTGGGACAAACTCATTAGCAGTTATGAAGGTAATGAGAAGGTAAAGGACACCAAGCTTCAAACCTACAGAGTACAGTTTGAACAGCTGAAGATGAAAGAAGATGAAACTATTGGAAAATACTTTCTAAGAGTTGAAGAACTGGTAAATGTAATGAAAGGACTTGGTGAAAAAATTGAGGAACCTTCTTTAGTTCAGAAAATTTTGAGATCTCTACCAAATAGGTTCAACCCGAAGGTCTCTACTATAGAATAACTTAATGATCTAAAAACCTTGGAGTTTGATCAACTTCTAGGAACACTGACTACATATGAAATGAGAATAGTTAAAGATAAACCCACCTCTAGAGAAGCATCATTTAAGGCAGACAAGATTGAGGATTCTGACCCTGATGAAATTGAAGAAAAATTTGTGAAGAGACTGAAGAAGGGATCAAGAAAATACAAAGGTAAATTGCCTTTCTTTCAACTGTGGTAAGATAGGTCATTTTGAAAATAAATGTCCTCACAAAAGAGAGGATCATACATGTGATGATGAGGAGAATCACAAACACATAATTTTTTTTAAAGAGAATAATTTTAAGAAGAAAAGACTTTGTGTAAACAATGATGATGATCCTTCAGATGATGAATACAATGACTCCTCTATTGAAGATAAACTAAATGATTTTATGCTTATAGCTATGGGAGATATTGATGGTGAACACACAGGAGGTGAAACGGATGATGAAGAAGCTATGATGGATATGGAAGGTGAATTAATCAGTGCTTTCGAAGAAATTGATAGACTCAGAATTAAGAACAGAAAGAAAAAAAAATTGCTGATACAATTCAAGAAAGATAGTAAATAGCCCGATGAAGACTTTGCCCTACTAAAAGTGGAATTAGAAGAGGCAAATAAAATTGAAGACATTCTGAAACAACAGTTGTCAGAAAAGAAGGCAATATGTGAAGCTCTGGAAAAAGAAGTAGTGAAAACCAGGAAAGAGTTGGAGAAGTTTCAAGCCTTGTATCATCAGAATTTGTTAAGTATCAAAGCATCAGAAGGATTAACCTCCATTCTAAATCAGCAAAGAAACCCAAAGTTGAAAGATGGATTGGGGTATGAAGAAGGATCAAGTAGTGATCATCCAAGTAATACAAAACCTATCAAGTTTGTCAAATCCTCAAACATTGACAAGAGTCACTCTGCAGAAACAAAGAAAGAAAATCAGCCACCAAGAAGGAATGAAAGAAAAAGTACCAGAACCAAATCTATAGATCAGAGAGATTATCGACATGAAAGAAATCGACCTCCTTAAAGAAGATAGACTTTTTCAAGGTACAAAGTTTTTTCTATGGTTATTGTTTTTTCTGCTCTAATTTTGGTCAAAAAGCGATAAACTGTTCTTTAAGATTTAGATATGAACAATTAAGATATTCAACGAATAACCATCTTCCACAACAAAGATCGAGACAACCAAGCAACAAACAAACTCAAACTATAAATCATGCAATGGCTGGTAAAAGGACGTAGGCTAAACATAACAATACTTATGAGCATAACAATCGCTATGATCTTCTATTTAGTGAACCAAAATGTTACATCTGTCATAACTATGGACATAAAGCTGCAGATTGTCGCTTAAGGAATTACAAGCCAGATTTAATCCCCACTACTGAAAATGTCAAGGTTTGGAAGAAGAAAGTAGATGACAAGTGTGGGCTAGTGTTATCAGCCCAAAGACAAAAGAATCCCTGGTATATTGATAGTGGATGTTCCAAACATATGACTAGAGACAAAAGTAAGTTTCTAACTCTAAGTGAAAGCAAATCAGGGAATGTAATTTTTGGAAATGATGCGCTAGGAAAAATAAAAGGTAAAGGAATGGTAAGTTTGAGTAATGGAAAAGGGAAAGCTCAAGATGTGTTGTTTGTAGAAGGTTTGAAACATAATCTGCTTAGTGTCAGTCAATTCTGTGACCAAGGATGTGAAGTCATTTTTACCTCTAAATACTGTAAAATAAAATCTGTGAATTTAGGACAGCTAGTTGCAAAAGGGATAAGAACAAAAAACAATGTTTATGTGTTAAAAGAAGAAAAAGAAGAATTCCACTTAAGAAAGTATGATGAAAGATGGTTATGGAATAGGAGACTTGGACATATAAACATTCACCACTTAATCAAGCTCAAAAATCTTGAGGCAGTAAAAGATCTTCCGAGAATATCAAAGCCCCGAGATTCTATGTGTAAACCCTGCGAAGTAGGAAATCTAACCCGGACATAGTTTAAGTCCAAGAGCTCTACTTCAACAGAGAAACCACTCCAACTAGTTCATATGGATTTATGTGGACCATCAAGATAGGAAGGAACAGGGAAAAAAAACTACTTCATGCTGATTATTGATGATGCCTCCAGAATTACTTGGGTTGCCTTTCTCAAGGAAAAAGTTGTAGCATTTGAGAAGTTTAAAAAATTTAAGGCTTTAACTGAGAATCAAACAGGTAAGAGGTTAAAGGTAGTAAGATCAGATGGAGGAGGAGAATTTGTGTCAAGTGATTTCAAGGAATTATGTGATAAGAATGGGATCAAGAGAGAATACACAATCCCAAGAACTACACAACAAAATGGAGTAGTTGAGAGGCAAAACAAAACAATGTAGCAAATGGCCAGGTCAATGATGAATGAGAAGAACATTGGTCAAAACTACTAGGTAGAAGTAATACACATAACATTCCATGTTCTTAACAAAGCCCACCTTGGACCACAAAGTGACAAGACACCTTATGAACTGTGGTATGGGAGACCTACTTCAATCAAACACATCAAAGTCTTTGGGAGTAAATGTTACATAAAGAATAATGATGAGAACCTTGGAAAATATGATGATAGGGTTGATGAAGGTATATTCTTAGGGTATGCTACAAACAATAAAGGATACAGTTGCTATAATAAGAGGCTGCATAAAATGGTTGACTATATTGACATAAAATTTGACAAAGGAATCCCAGCAAGAGAGGTGTACAATAATGAATATTCTATAGAGGACATAGCTAAAGCTGAATATGAACAGGTCCAAGAATTAGAAAATGAAGAATCTGAATCAGATGAAGACATAGATACTTAGACAAACTCAAATCAGTAGACAACTTCAAATTCCTCCTCCAAAATCACTCAAAAGAATCATCCTACAAGTAAGATAATTGGTGTAAAAGACAAAGGTGTACAAACCAGGAGAAAGATAATAAAAAACACTGAACAATCACATATAGCTTTCATGTCCATGTTGGAACCCAATAATTTTATTGAAGCTATCAAAGATGACCATTGGGTTAAAGCAATGAATGATGAACTTGATCAGATTGAGAAAAACAATACGTGGGAGATGGTTCATAGACCTGAAGGTAAAAATATCATTGGTTCCAAATGGATCTTTAAGAATAAGTTGAATGAGCAGGGACAAGTTGTCAGGAACAAAGAAAGATTGGTCTATAAAGGCTATGCTCAAATAGAAGGATTGGTTTTTGATGAAACATTTGTTCCCGTAGCAAGATTAGAAGCTATCCAGATATTTCTTTTCTATGTTTGTCATAAAAGGTTTAAAGTCTATCAAATGGATGTCAAGTTAGATTTTCTAAATGGATATTTAAATGAAGAAGTCTATATGGAACAACTAGAAGGTTTCAAACTGTTTGAGAACCCTGACTTAGTATGCAAGATGAAGAAATATTTATATGGGTTAAAACAAGCACCTCGTGCCTGGTATCACAGAGTAAATACGTATCTCAAATACAAAGGGTTCAAGAGAGGTATAGTTGACAACAATCTATATATCAAAACAAAGGATAATGATTTTCTCATCGTGTTGGTCAATGTAGATGACATCATCTTCGGATGCAATAAGGATTCATTAGTACAATGGTTTGCTTCTTCCATTGGGTGTGAATTTGAAATGTCTATGATAGGTGAACTGTCATTTTTTCTTGGCTTGCAAATTACTCAGAGGTCTGAAGGGATGTTCATTTCTCAAGAAAAATATCTAAGAGAAATGTTGAAAAGGTTTCAAATGGAAGATTCTAAACCTGTGAGCACACCTATGGTTACTGGATGAAAATTAAGCAAGTATGATGACTCACCTGATGTTGATCAAAGTTCATATAGGTCAATGATAGGCAGCCTGTTGTACATCACAACATCTCACCCAGACATAATGCATGTTGTTGGAATGGTAGGAAGATATCAGTGTGCACCTAAACAGAGTCATTTGCTAGTTGTCAACAGAATATTCAAATATTTGAAAGAAACAATGAACTATGGCCTATGGTATCCTAAGAATTAAAATTTTCAATTATTAGTGTACTCAGATGTTGATTGGGCTAACTGCATGGATGAAAGGAAAAGAACGAGTGGAGGTGTGTTCTTCTTAGGAGATTCTCTAGTAGCATGGTTGAGTAAAAAGAAAGGTTCCATTTCTTTATCAACTACAGAGGCAGAGTACATTGCAGCTGCTACCTGTTGCACTCAAGTATTATGGATGATTCAGACACTTGCAAACTTGGAGGTAAAATACATTGCACCGATCCCAATTCATTGTGATAACACTAGTTCCATCAGTGTGTCCAAGAATCCTATATTCCACTCCAAGACCAAGCATATTCCCATAAAATACCATTTTATGAGAGAGAAGGTCACCAATCAAATTGTTCAAGTCCATTACATTCCAACCACATAAAAAATTGCAAACATCTTTACTAAACCCCTAGCCAAGACACCATTTGAATATCTCTGACAGAAGCTGGGTGTCATCTCTTCTCACACCTAAGAGAGTCCATTCTATTAGGGGGAGTTTGTATTGATTGAATATCTAATACCTCTGAAAAATAATGCAACAACTCAGGGGGAGCATGTTTTCTTTGACATTGATGTCAAAGGGGGAGAAAAGAACAGGTATGGGTGCCTTTGTTGCCATCAATGCCAAAGGGGGAGATTATTGGCATGTTTTATAGGAAATGTATTCTTGTCATTGATGGAAAGTAAAATAGTGATGATGGCTTGAGTTCAGGTATAATGTGTCAGGTGGGCACCAGAAGTATTTTGGGAAGACACAGTAGAGAAATCTTGTGAAGACCAGAAGAGATACTGAAGAGGTGCATGCAGAGTGCAGTGTATGTGTGTTTGTCATTGATGGAAATGATCATGACTAGCAGCACAACGATGATCGCATGTCAAGATCAGAAGCTAAATTCAATTTTGGGTATCAGAAAAAAAGACTCCATTTCGGAGTTCTAGATACCGGGAGTTGAAGGAGTCAAGAGTCGAGACTCTTCATCATAGGAGTCCCGAAGTGCCAAAATGCGAAACGCCAAAAATCCTGAAACAAGCACATCAACCAGAGTTTCAGATATTGGGAGTTGGAGGAGTCAAGAGTCGAGACTCTTCATCACAGGAGTCCCGAATTAAAGAAATGCGAAATGCCGAAAATCCCGAAACAGGCACATCGACCGGAGTTTCGGATACTGGGAGTTGGAGGAGTCAAGAGTCAAGACTCTTCATCATAAGAGTCCCGAAGTGTCGAATTGTGAAATGTAAAAAATCCCGAAACAAGCACATCGACCAGAGTTTTAGATACTGGGAATTAGAGGAGTCAAGAGTCAAGAATCTTCATCATGGGAGTCCCAAAGTGCCGAAATGCAAAACACCGAAAATCCCGAAACAGGCACATCGACGGGAGTTTCGGATACCGAGAGTTGGAGGAGTCAAGAGTTGAGACTCTTGATCACAGTAGTCCCGAACTACCGAAATGTGAAATTGTGGAGGCACTGTATGGATTATTGCTTGGTCACCACCGGTGGTCACATTGTCGAAGAGCTGTAGAAAAGAGATCCAAGAGACAAGCTCGATTTCGGAGGTTGAGACATGGAGAGTCGATACGACTCATCACAGAATCCCCGAAATGTGAAATGTGAAATGCGTGTTCATAATTGGCCCCTGGTCATAACCTATGGTCACATCGATGAAGGCTCAAGGGAGGAGGTAGCATGAAGCTAATCACCACAAGAATTTCTAAATGCCGAAATGTTGAATTGCGAAATGGCAAAATAAGTGTGAGACAGAGAAGAAAAAGAGTCGTGACTTTTAGAGAGGCTAAGGAATCTCATCATAACACCCAATGATGATGACTGCATGGGCATAACCACCAGAAAAGTGGAGGAATTTCCATGATGATGAGGGAGAGGACTTGGCATGAGTAGAACATGCAGAACAGAGAGAGTGTGTTGATGCTTGAGTGAGCGAAGCAGAGAAAAAATTGAAGTGGCAGTGAACAACTCGATGAACAAAACAGTGGTACATTGAAGAGCATGCAGAGGCACTGTGCATGGAGGACGAAGAAGGTGCATAGATAGTATAAATAAGCAGAACAGAGAAGAGATGGGCACTTTTGTTGAGAGGGATTTATGCACGTAGAAGGAGGCAGAGTGCAGTAGCCGAAATGCACAGAAGAGGAATGGTGCATTGAAGGGACATGGCGCACAGAGCATAAAAGGAAGAAGAACATAAAGTGTAAGGGGAGTGTGCAGGAAGACACTGATGCAAGTACAACAGAGTAGTGTATCAGAATAGTGATAAGACTGGTAAGCCATTGATAAATATTGTATCACTATGATAAACTTATATATAGAAAAATTTATATTTTAGGGTGGTAGGGAGGTGCTAGGGAGGATTGTTGTCCTCAGAGGTTCAAGTGGGTTCTTGAACACAAGGAGTTGTAGCTTCCATCTAGTTGTAGCTAGAAAAAACTAGGGTGGCAGGGTGGTGTAAGGGAGAACATTGGTTCTTTGATATATAGGTCGGTGCTTGTGTAACTGGAAGTTGGTTCTTCCATCCAGTTGGTGATAGAACTCTTAGGGAGTTGGTACATCCTTGTAGTGGGTGTTAGAGAAACCAGGGAGTCGGTGCTTCCTTCTACTGGGTTCTAGAGAATCCAGAGAGTTGGTGCTCTCAGCAAGTAGCATCTTGAAAAACAGAGGTTGTAGCCTCATTATGAGTTGGTTCTCATAAGTATGATAATGTACAGAATGTAAAGATTACTTATCATATAAAGAAGAAGAGGTTTTTACCCTTTATGGGTTTCCTCAGGAAATATCTATCTTTGTATATTTCATATGTGTGAATGATGTTGAATGTTCTATTGCTTACTTCTCTGCATTATTGTGATTTCCATTAAGTGTTTTGCAAAGAGTTTAAAATAAGCATAATTGTTTAAGCATGGTAACAATTGATTCACCCCCCCCCCCCCCCCCCCCCCCCNCAGTTGTCCAACAAGTCAATCTGGGAGTTATCGGTACCTCTTCTCTAGCCAAAGACACGACTGCCTTTTGAAAGGTGGTCCAGGCTGTAGTAGCCTCTTTTTCTCTGAAACCAATATTATCTAATGATTGATCTATCTCCCGAAAATAATCTTGGATGATCCCTGTCTTAGAAAATCGACTTTGTTGTGTTGCTTCCAGCTTCTTATGCACATCTGAAACCTCTTTCTTTTCCCCTGTTCATGTTCAAGCTATTTATTCACATGATTCTTGATATCATACCATGAGCTTCATTAGGGGATAAAGTTATCACCTTGAATTTGGAAACTCATAAACAAATCTTCAAACAAGAATAGGTAAAGATTCTTATAATTCCTCTAACTTTAACTGAACCGAAAGTATGTTTGAGGTTAATCCTAACTATCTTAGTTCTTCTAATAGGATTAAACTGATTAGTTTAGCTCAAGGAAGGTCCCTAAAAAAATTATAATATTAATAAGAACTCCCCTTGAGAACTTCCCCGAAGGAAAAGATGTTTGAAGGTCAGAAAAGGATTATTCCAGAGTAATTAAAGTGAGTTGACAGACCTCTGTTGTTAAATTATAAATAGATATCTTCTCAGATATATTTCATACCGATTGATTGCCCCAACTTCATTTTTTGAAACAAGACAGATGGTGAAAGGAAATTCATAAAACAATTTACCCCATCTAGTCAAAAAGAGATGATGAAAGGAAATTCATTAAATTATTGCCTCATCTCAACATTTAAATGCTAAATTACTAATTGAAGTGGTGAAAGGAAATTCAATGTGGGAAATCTGATAACTTCGTCGGGGTACTGAACAAGCTTGTTGGAAGTGAAGAAATGTCTACATATCTGATATGATGTTATACATGAATTATAAGATGCTCTGGTGACTATTTCTCTTTTTGGCTAGATCTACATTCTAAGCTAATGGGACTCCCTAACTTAAAATTTTGGAATTACTTCACCTTGATGCGAACAAAATCAAATAAAGTCTGGTAGAATGATTAAGGTTGTTTTTATTATCTTATACAAATCTGAGGTCAGTTTTAGGAAAGGAAAACCATTATAAGCTTAAATCGAGAGCACTGAATGATTTAGTTTTCAAAGTTTTCAAAATTAAGGATGAAATCCTAAAATCCTGTTTTGTGTTTTCTTCAGATGTGTTTCACAGAAATGCAATAATGAATCCATTTACCCAATAAAGGAATTCGGTATACATGTTCTTCTCGTCCTACAAGGAGACAAGATTCCTATATGGAGCCTATGTTGAAACATATATTTTTCTAAACCTTAGACTAAAATACATTTCATTTTTGTTTAAATAAAAACACAAAAACACACTTGGATAATCACCGTCGAAATGAAGTATTCTGATCAATCCAACGATTTCAATATCTTAGGAGATTATGGAGCTGCCTTTTCAATTAGCGAATCAATTTATATAAAGGTTTTATTTTGAAATTTCGAGAGTTCTGGTTTTGCAAAGTATGAAGGTTCAATATTGAGAATCTTCGAATTCTTGATACCCGAACTCACGAAAGTATTAAATGTTAAGCAAGGTTCATTAATGATTAAGAAAGATTAATAAAAAGTAAATCTCGTTGTGACTTCGAGATTCGGGATGCTCTTACATATAAAGGCTTTTGAAGTCTCAATACTAGAAACCCTGACATTTTAAAACTAATCGCGATTAATTAAGAGAGTTGAATATAATTATAGTTAATTAAAACCTGTCACGACTTCGTGTTTCGTAGTTCTTAGTTTAAACTTCTTTACAGATCCCTAAGACCCGAAACTCCGAAACTTGATTAAGTGATAGGTATGATTAATTAGTGTATTAAATGAGGATTATACTCTAATTAATCTATTTCTTAAAATTAACTCGGATACATTCAATTTTTTCACTTTTCCCAAGGTATCGACCATAAATGACATTAATATCTGATTTAGGGAAATGATTCCAAATAAGATCAGAATTTAACGCCCAAATAGTTTTTATTAAAGGAATTAAACATGTTGTAGTGAAGGTATATGCATAGTTTATGTGTTTAAAGCAAAGAATATTTTTAGTTCTGAATCACTTTCTTGTTTTCTTAGAGATGGCTTAACGAAATAACTAGTTTTCTGCATTCTCATTCTCTGTAATAGGTAACATAACTCTAAATTTGATATCATGGCTCCACAGAAAGAGCCTAAAAAAGTTGGTGAAAGTTCTGGCCAGAACACAAACATTATTTCTGATACTTCTCCCAAAAGTATAAACACAGTTAAAACCTGGACGCATGTGTTCAACACCATACAATACGAAGTGGTAAAATACCATGGTGATTCAAGCGACAATGACAATGATAACTTATATACCAAGTATAACATTATCGCTCAAGAAGAGCTGCATAAGATAGAAACTAGGCCAAGGATTTTACCTTACACCAACATGATTGGATGGGCGTTGGATCATTTAGTGGAGAAGAGTCTATTCAGAAAGAGTAAATATTACAGTGGAAAATAACATTTATTCATATGTAATTTGTTTTTGAAAAATATAGATATCCCAACTAGAACGATATTCAACTTTCATAAGGTAGTTGTTGGATCATTTTGACCAGGACACATACAAGTCATGTATAAATTGTTTGTAACATCAAACTTCGTTTATAACTCCAGTTTTCTAGTAAATTTTAATAATAAAGAGTGTGATCAGTATGGAAAGAGTCTTTCTGAACTGATCAAAGACTGGTGTTCATGCCCCGAAAAGTTTAGAGCTAAATCTCACAGGGTATATTCAATCTCATCGAATGAACCAAAGTTGATGTATATAGCCATGATGATGTGTATAATTTATGGAAAAGAGAATGCAACCCATTTCTTTCTACCATGGGTTCCCATTATACACTTGATGGTGGAAGGATTTTCTTTTGACTGGGCAAATATATTTTCGGATAATCTGGCTAGCGAAATCTCAAAATACCAAACAAAGAAAACCAAAGGGAAACCAACTTCATTCTTTATGTTATCTTATATTATGGATGTTATTTGTTTCATGATGCCTTTCCCACTGATAATATAGAGTTGGACTCCAGACAGTGCAAAACCAATTCATGATTACCATTCAAAGCTCTGGGAAGACAAGGCAAAATATTTCTTTTATGAAATCTGTAATTGGGTAGTGGTGTTGATGCATATTGTTATATTTAGTCACCCACCACCAAGAATTTCAGACAAGATTATGGTTAACCTGGGTAAGGTAGCAGACTGGTACATAGAGGAACACTTCTCTTATATCAAAGTTTTCAGCTGCTCGGTCCCTCCATATGAATTACCGTCATTTTTACTAGATGGACTAGTGTGTCCTGAAGTTGCATGACAAAATGTACTCGGTGGGATTAGCAAAGAGTTCAAAGACGTGTAGAAAAAGATATGGTCATCTTTTCCTTTGTCTATTGGTTCATTTTCCTTGTTGGATTTCAGTCACTCCAAGGTGGAGGCTACGACATTAGAAGAAATAAAACTAGTTAACATTGAATTCAAGAAGCACAACCCACAGAGGGTCATGGGAAACCATATGGCTAGTTTCATTATTAAAAAGTATGAACATAAAGAGTCCCCTCATGAAGAAATGTTCTGAGGGGTAAGATCTTACCAAGAAGTTCTAAGCTAAGTTTGATCTTTGTTGCTTGGTAAAATGGCTGAATTTTACAATTTCCAAAAGCATCAAATATGTGGCCTAGAAAAAGTATTAAAAGGGAAAATCCTAAAATCTCCAGCTACACAACAAACATAGACCCAATATAAAAAAGTTGAAAACTCTACCAAACAAGAAACCCTAGAAAACCTGGAGAAATCTGAGGTATCGAATTAGAATGGAAATATCCTAGAGACAGAGATATTAGACAACCAAGGCCAATATCAAGAAGAGAACATAATAAAGAAAGGAGAAGATATACCATCATCTTCACCTGATAAATCAACTACTAAATAACAAGGGAAATAGTTATCCACATAAATCGAAAACCCCATTGAGGTTGTCACACCATTACAGTTCACCAGAGCAAACCCTAATACAGAGGCAATGTTCATAATCAATTTCACGCCTATCCCTATCGAGGAGATACCTCCCACCGAGTTATTTTTCAACAAGAAAAGAAAATCCATGGTGAAGAAAGAAATGCACATGAGAGAGGGTGCAATGGTAAAAACTAATAGAGTGCTTTTGGATGGAAAAAATCTAGAAGAAGAAGATTTTTCTACAGAGGTGGCAAGTTCTTTGGGATCTTTTGAAATGACCAACTTATTCTCAGTTTATAATCTGAAAGAAAGGTTGAGGCAGAGGAATTAGATGATAAGTCACCTGCGAGATCAAATAAGGAATACAGAGAATAATATAAAAAATGAGGTCAGCAAAGGACTCAAACAGGCAAGAGCCAATGACAAACAATAAATTCAACAACTTAAGTCTGATCTTGAAGAGATACACAAGACTCTCAAAAACTTCAAGGGTGGGTCATTCAGCAAGAAGAGTTAGTAAGGCAGTTGCAAGCTAAATTAAGTTTCACTGAAAACAAGGTTGTAAATATAACAGTGTTTCAAGCCCAAGCATTGGAAGTGCATCAAAAGATGGAAGTAGTACAACAAAGCCTTTTTTCTAAGGTAGGGATTATACAATATTATTTTTGGGAGATAGATCAATCATTAGATATTATTGGTTTCAGAGAAAAAGAGGCTACTACGACCCGTACCACCTTTCAAAAGGGTGTCATGTCTTTGGCTAGAGAAGAGGTACCAGTAACTCCCGATTTGACTGTCCCAAAAACAATCAGGGGTGATATAATACTAAATACATGGGAGGCCAATATAGTCGAGAATAAAAGAATGGGCAAAGAAAGAAAGGAGGATTGTGAAAAGGCTTTTGATTTGATAGATAAAAAATCACTAGGCATTGGAAAGGATGATTGTTCTGGAGTACTAGGACAAATCAATGTTATAAAACATCAACTTGACATCAAAGAAATATTAAATGAAGCTCAGATTGAAATTTCACAGTTGAAATAGGTTGACATCGCTCAAATGGATAGATGGATGGTAAAGCCAAATTTACAGTTGCAGTCAATAAATTTTGAAGATAAAAGGATTGAATACAAGTTGCCGAAATTATAGAGAAAGTTGTATCTTTTTTAGGCAAAGGATGTGACAGGTCCTTCAAGAATATTAGTACAGTTTCTAAGCATGTGCGTTGAGTGTCTCGAGCCAGGTGAATGAAGTACTTCAAAGAATCAATTAAGTATTACATGCATGCCTGTTCTACTGGTATGCGAGAGAGATAGAAAGGAACCAAGTGGAACGGTTCAAGTTTTTATTTTGTAACCATTACTATCTATGAGTAGGGAGAATGCCAATCATCTAGGGTTGGTAACCTTTTGTATAAATATGGTTTCAAAAGACTAAAAGATGGTTTTTTTCTTGGCCGATGGTAATAGAGAAATCTCTCCTTTTTGAGAATTAAGACAAGTGCAGACAAGAGACTCCATATTTTGTCAATCATGAGTTATGTGTTCTTTTGTTCTTTCATATTCCAACATCTTTATTCATATGTTTTTGATGAATTCCTAATCACAACTTAGAACAACATCTACTGTGGTTATATGTTTATTTAGTTATCTGATTGCTTGCAGATTTTCCTCTGTGTTTGCTATTAGCAAACATAAGACCTGTGAGTTATTTAGATTACCATATTTTATGCTTCATTAAAGGTTTCTCATCCATTTTATTCTTCTATAGCAGAGTGATATTCTTCTGTGATTGATGCCTCACTTTGTTTAAACAGTTTTATGTTTTCTTTCATCACATCCATTATTTTCAAATTTAACTCAGACACGAAAAATGGCCTCTGAATTGTTATACCATTAATTCAATTTTAGGAACTTTTCTCATATAACTAAAAATAGAAAAAGAAAACATAAAAAAAACAAATATTTTAACTTTTCTCTTCTCAATGACTGTACCTATTGCAAGACAGCCTAATATTGAGCCCGGTCTCATAGATCAAACTAGGATTTCTGTAAACTTGTTTAATACCATCTTGTAGACCACTAACACCTGGGTTGAACTTGAACGTTCATGGGTAGTGATTGAACAAGACATAAACATTTGTGAACATTGGGAAGCTAGGCAAAGACATCTTAGAAGTCCACCATGGCTTCTTTTTCCTAAAGAATTGATTTTTTGTTCATATTAAGAACTCTCTTCATTTTTTTCGAGGCCTTGACCTTATGCTTTGAAGCCTTAAGTATAAAATTAGGAACAACAAATTGTACTCAGCGGGATTAGCAAAAAGCTCAAAGCCGTGCAAAAAAATATATGGCCATGTTTTCCTTTGTATATTGGTTCATTTTCCTTATTGGATTTTGGTCAATCCAAGGTGAAGGTTGTGACATTAGAAGAAATAAAACTGGTTAACATTGAATTCAAGAAGAACGACCCATAGAGGGTCGTGGGAAACTGATGCAGGAGCATCACCAACTCATCAAGCGAGCCAGCGTGGAAGCGAAAGACAGCTGGACAAGGCAACACAAATTTTGAAAACACTTTGAAATTGTTGTGCAAATCTTAAATGACCCATTAAAGATGAGGCGCACTTTGTGTATTGTAAATGGACCTTGAGTGGATAGCTCTCGTCCTTTAGTAGATAGACGACATTTAAATTAGTTAATGCTGGTAGATAGGATTTTAATTCATAGACTAGACAGTTTAGAAGGAAGAGGGAAAAATAGATATAGACACCCTCATTGTATCATTGTATTATTATCAATCCAGGAAGAGCATAAGCTTGAGCTAGAGCTTAGAAGAGAGGAAGTAGAGCAAGCAGGGAGTTGTGTAGAGAATACCCATGTATTGATATTTGAATTAATAGAAGAAGGTTGGTTCAAATTCATGGTTTTTTGTTTGAGTCTCTGTGTATCTGATGTTGATGTGCTCATGAATGTTTGCTTCCTGTTATACATTTTATTTTATATGCTGTGTATATGATTTCATGGTTGAATTGAAGTCTGAAGGGGTGAAGGAATGAGTTTCACTTGTTTCTCTAATTGAGCCAGAGGATTCCTGCAAGGAGTGCAATCGAATTGTCCGCAAGGAGTGCATTGACAGAAGGGTTCAAATAGAGATAAATTTTTTTCTCATTCGTCCCAAAGGTGCAGTTGTGCATAGGATCCGTGCAAGGAGTGCGTAGGCTAGCGAAGCTTCAGGGTTGCGAACCTGAGGAAATTATTGAGAAACTACTGCTGCAGGAGTGCGCAGAGTACAGGGACTTCAACACTTAGATGTTTGTTGAGGGATTGCCGCAAGGAGTGCATGGAAAGGGGTTTTTTGAAGGACTTGAGAGTCGTGAGAAAGATCAGGAGTTACAGAACCTTGATTAATCACCAAGGGAAGCATAGACAAGTTGTGCCTGGAAGGCTTGCGAGAAGTGTCGCGAGTTACACGCAAGTGGACGGGTTCCGCAAAGGAACACTTAGTCATTCGGTGGATCAAGAAAGGGAGAATGGACGGTCAAAATCCTTCGGGGAGATCCCGCAAAGTTCCGAGGGCCATTAGATCTGGAGGAGGCGCAAGGAGGTTATGGCGAGAACATTCGAAGGTTTAAAGCTCAGGAGGGGAAGAGTCATCGATCCGAGTCACAAGGACCGTTCGATCTACACGTGATATCATGTATCGGGGATTCGCAAGTTGAAGCTCCAAAATATTGCAATAGGAATTACGATATCGCGAGACGTGATATCCCGACGAGCCCAGAACCATCCATTGTTTGGGGCATGTGTTCAAAGATCCAAAGAAGTTGGGGTTCAGAGAATCGGGGTTTGCGAGAACAGAGTATTCTTGCAGCTCGAAATCGCGAAATTTGATATCCCGACGGTGACGTAACCAGTGTGGGACCGCAGGAGCTAGTGGGGGACAGATGGCATACCATATCAGGGATCAGGAAAAGGTAATTCTTGAATCCATTGACATAAGGATTCGCGATCCCGCAAATTATGAAATCCTGATAGAAGTGACGGGAGGTGGAAAAGTTAACTCACATGTGTGCGTTGGAGTTTCGTCACGTCGGGTATCGAGAGTCGAAAAATCACAGGTGTTCGATATTGCGAGCAACGAAATCGCGATAAGGAAATTTCCGACAGGAGGGAGTCAACGTTGACGGAGGCATCGGGTCTCATGGATCCAGGAGTGCAACGCTCGACCTTTGGACTCGTGAAGTCACGAGTTCCTATTCCTCGATAAGCAAAGAGAAGGGGAATCGCGCGAAGTGGTCTGTGGGTGCAGATTTCCCGACAGGGAAATAGAAGAAATTTTGCGTTCTTCGGGACAGAGAAGAGAAGATCCTGTGTGAGAATACGTGCCTGCGGGTGTAGCTGTGCCAGAAACCATATGGCCAGTTGAAATCTTAAAAAGTATGAACATGAAGATTCCCCTCATGACGAAATGTTCCGAGGCATAAGATCTTACCAAGAAGTTTTGAACGAGTTTGAGCTATGTTGCCTGGTGAAATGGCTTAATTTTATAATTTCCAAAAGCATCTAAGAAGTAGCCTACCCAAATTATTACAAGGGAAAATCCTAAAATCTCCAGCTACACAACAAACAAAGACCCAAAATCCATAACTTGGAAGCTCTACAAAACAAGAAACCCTAGAAAACCTGGATAAATCTAAGGTCTCGACTCAGAAGGGAAATATCCCAGAGATGAAGATATTAGACAACCAGGGCAAAGATCAAGAAGAGACAATAATGAAGAAATGAGAATATAGACCACCGTCTTTGTTAATATTATGGTATTTGCGGGAGGTATTTACCTACACGTGTGAACCTGACAAGAATAGAAGACTCTAGTAAGTAAGAGAAACCCTAATAATTTGTCTAATAACCCTAGAAGTCTTTTCGGTTCAAGAAGATAATTTATATTAGGTTATTAGCCTAGTAGAGAAGAAGGCGACCATAAATAATAATAATATACTAAACAGACATGTACCCAGAAGGAGAAGTCGGCCCCAACAAATCTGGCAGAACCACTATAAATACAGGGTGCCACTTCTCATTTGACACATCTCAGAATTGCAGAGCAACAAATTATGCGCACTGCAGTTCCCAGTTTGGTGTGCACCTGTGGAGGAGAGCTGCAGGTGCAGCTACTGCAACCAGTTTTCTATTTTGGTTTGGACTATCTCTTGGCTAGGGTTTAGACTATCTGATCATCTATTGTTGGTGCGCTATCCTTGGAGGAAGATGCGCTACACCTTGTTTGTCTATCTAGCCTAGGGTTTTCTTCCAGAGTAATTCTCAGTCAAGGTTAAGGTGCTCGGAGGGTGGCTTCGGTCTATGGTTGGGTGATAAGGGTATTGCCAATGGTAAAATGAGCACACTATCTTCTATATTCTAACAGGTTATGGGCCCACACCTCCTTCATTCAGTCTAAACACTAGAAGGAAACATAGCCGCTAGGATATTGAGCTCACTGAGAAACTGTCACTAGGGTTACTAGCAGAAGTAGCTTCCAAGACATTGTCGCTAGGGTTACTAGTAGGAGTAGTTGAAGAAACCCTAATCCTCTTGTTGAGACACCTTAAGTGAATGGAATGATCTAATCTCTGGAGAGATCAGTGCACTCTAGCCTAGTGCATCTCCTGACACTCTCAGCAAGCCAAGACATGAAGTTTGAATTTTTGGTCAAATATAGGGTTTGACCAAGTTAAGCAAGCCATGACTAACTCTATGAATTCTGAGAACAAGTTAGATGGAACCTCTAACTTCAGAGCATGGAAGATAAGGATTGACCTCATCCTTGCTAAGAATAAAGTGCTGGATATCGTGAAAGGAAAGATCGTGAAGCTAGATTTTGAAGAAGGAAAATAGAAGGAACTTTAAAATGTTGTAGCTATTGAGAATTTCAAATATGTTGACATCAATTCCATGGGTATCATAGTGGATTCTATAAAATACCACTTGATACCCTACATATCCCATCTTGACTCATCGAAGAATATGTACGATGCCCTAACAATTCTCTTCTCAGCCAGAAACATTGGACTAGTTATGAATCTGAAGAATGAGCTTCGTGACATGAAGATGAATGATGATGACAGCATAACATCGTACTTTGTAAGGATCTCCCAGCTAAGAGACCAACTACAAGATATTGAAGAGATCACCTCATAGAAGGAATTGGTGAACATAGTACTCAATGGTCTTCCCAAGATGTGGGATGCATTTTCCACAGGCATGAACACAAGGAAGGAGTATCTCACATTTGAAGAACTTTGGACTTGTTGTGCTCAAGAAGAATCAAGGATCAATGAAAAAGAGAAATCGCAAAGGAAGTACGATGATCAAGCCTTCACAACAAGATTCAATAACTTCAGGAACAAAAGGAAGTTTGGCTCAAGAAGGAAGCCAAATCAAGAGAAAGACATTTCATAAGTACAATGATTCAACTGTCAAAAGTATGGTCACTACAAGAACCATTGTCCTAGGCTAAAGAAAAGGAAAGAAAAACACAAAGCATCAATTGTTGAAGAAAAGGAACCTACAAAAAAAACTAAGCAGGATGGAAGAGACTTATTCTTCTAAAAGGTAACAACACTCTTCTTATTTCTTGTACATATCTTGTTTGCATCGTCCCTGTATATATCTTGTATATCTATCTCTTGGAAGATAACATGCTCCAAGAAGAACTATACCTATGGAAGAACAAACAAGATGAAAATAGATATCAATAGATAATACACATGAAAAAGAATGAAATACAAATCATGTGGAAGATATTGCAAGATAAGTCGAAGCAATCATGAAGAGACTTAGAAGAAGCAAATATAGAAACAAGTCAATGATCGAAATTGGAAAAAGACTTATGATGTTATGTAGAAAACAACAAGATGGAAGCGTGGACTCTGTTAGACAAGAAATCCAATTATATACTTCAGAAGACAATAAGGATGCAGATGGAAGCGTGGACTCTGTTAGACAAGAGAGCCAATTATATATTGCAGAAGACAATAAAGCATGGACTCTGTTAGACAGAGGGAGCCGATTATATGCACTTATATATATATCCATGGTAGCATCCATGAAAGACAGTACATGTTCAGTTCAACCACAGAAGAAGACTTCTTCGAAGAGAAGCCTTAAAGTATTCCTAGTTTTCCATCCAGACCTGTGATCCTATGATGAAAGGAATAAGTGGAATATCTAGGGCATGGAATCTATAAGAAACCCCATGGACCCAAGAGCTAAAGAAAAACATGAAGAATAAAATGAGGATTCTAGGAAATAAAGAGAAACCAGAAAAACCAGTCATTGTATCAAGAATCACGAGATTACCATCCTGATATGAACTCGCTAAAAACAATCAAGAAGAAGAACTGAAAGTCGTGATGAAGAAAAGTGTATGGAATATTTATGAATGAAAGCATTGTGAGATCTAGAACCAGAGATTCTCCCATTTGGAGGGAGAATACTATGATGATTACTTGTTCCAGTAAACCAGACTTATCTCTACATAAGTCATTATATCATTTGCAACATCCATGCATCAGAGTTCTACATCAGATGAATGCAAAAAATGTTTTCCAGAGAAATTGAATAAAGAGCGTATGAAGAGAAAATCTCAAGACTTTGAGGAATACTAGAAAGATACTCTTGTATGTAGATAGAATAAGATAACTTGGTGGAGAATCTCCAGTGCACAACAGAAGTGTGGTGAAGATTTCATATAACATCAAGATGATTACTCAGTAGATCAGATCTCATGATGACAGAAGAAGTGCCACATGGATATGTTCCAGTTTTCCAACAATGATATACTCTATTGTTCAGATCTACATGAAGCCTTCGTAGTGTTCTAGACTAAATTACATTTGAAATCAAGCATTGCATTATCCATAATGAAGTCCAGAAAAGACAAAATGGTTCTCCAATACATAACTCTATAGATGAGCAGATAAGCAGACATTTTGGTAAAGCTTCTATCCAAGATGAAAGAGTTTGCGTACTCAAGTTGGAGATCGTGGAAACAACTTCCTTATTGAAAAAAGAAGAAATGACTCCCAGGCTGGGATGGAGCACTGAAACTATTATTGAAGACATTCATTGAAAAATAGTCCATCTTGGACAGATGCTTTCCTGTTCGGAAAGTGGATGGAGATTTCTGACAGACAATGACTTCCCATTGTGGTTAACATGGGGAGTGGTGTAGGGTAGTCTCTCTTCTTGAGGGTTACTCAAGAATACTGTCTCGCCTCGCCAAACAATGATTTCTCATTGTGGTTAACATGAGGAATGGTCCGTTTTGGAGGTTGATATAGGACAGTCTTTTCCTCTTGTGGTTAATAGAGGAAATGGTTTGGACAGTGATTCCTTAGGGTTTATACATTCTCTCCAGGGTGCACTTTGATTAGTGTAGGAAAAATGGCCCAGGATGGGGAACGGTCCAGGCTCAGCAATCAGAGACAAACATTCTCTAGGGTTTATACATTCTCTCCAGGGTGCACTTTGATTAGTGTAGGAGGAATGGCCCGGGTGGGGAATGGTCCAGACTCATACATTCCTTAGGTTTTATACATTATTTCCAGGGTTCACATTGATTAGTGTAGGAAGAATGGCCCAGGGTGAGGAATGCTCTAGGCTCAGAAATAAAAAACAATCATTCTTCCTTGTTTGAGAAGAATAGGGAAGATATCCCATTGATGATGTTCTATACTAAGGGCAGATATTCTTTCAATGAAATATTGACCCAGATGATTCAGTTTATATCATAACATTGTTTATGTGCGGGTTGCTATCAGATGTTTGTTATGAAGACTGTATGACAGTAGATGTAGACTATTGTGGTGGATATGTTCCACTATTCGTGAGGCGGATATTCTTTCAGAGCTCATAGATGTGAGTGAAATATTGGCCCAGATGATTTAGTTTATATCATAGCATTGTTTCTGTGTAGGTTGATATCAGATGTTTTTTATGAAAACTGTATGAAAATAGATGAGGACTATTGTGGTGGATATGTTCCATTGTTCATGACTATACATTGTTGATCAAGTACTTGTGTGTTACTTGGTGTGGTAGTGTACCACTGGATTGTAGTTATGTACTACTATGGATAGACATAGTTGTCTTCTATTTTCATTCTAATTGCCTTGAAGACTATCAACAGTTTTATTGGAGATAATCATCACCCAGACGAATGATGAATAGATATTTTCCAGACAGAAACAGTTCAGAGCATTTACTCTTCTAAAATGACTCTTGCATCACTCTATGGTGTGAGTGACTTATCCATCATCATGTTTGATTAATCATATGAAGTATGGTTTCAAGAGATGATGGAGTTGATAGATATGGTGATGCTCATGATCTAGTCATGAGATAGTCTAAACTACTATGTTGATCCTACGGGGTAAATGGTATGTTTTTTTGCTCAAGACCATTACCTGTAATACCTCCCTATCTAGGAGGGAGTGTTAATATTATGGTAGTTGCAGGAGGTATTTACCTCCACATGTGAACCTGACGAGAATAGAAGACTCCGCTAAGAAAGAGAAACCCTAATGAGTTGGCTAATAACCTTAGAAGTCTTGTCGGCTCAAGAAGATAATTTATATTAGGTTATTAGCCTACTAGAGAAGAAGTCGGCCAGAAATAATAATAATATACTGAGTAGACATGTACCCAGAAGGAGAAGTTGACCCCAACAAATCTAGCAAAACCACTATAAATACAGGGCGCCAGTTCTCATTTGACACATCTTAGAATTGCAGAGAAACAACTAGTGCGCACTGCAGTTCCCAATTTGGTGCACATGTGTGGAGGAGAGCTGCAGGTGCAGCTGCTGCAACCAAATTTCTATTTTTTTTTGGACTATCTCTTAGCTAATGTTTGGACTATCTTATTAGCTATTGTTGGTGTGCTATCCTTGGAGGAAGATGCACTACACCTTGTTTGGCTATCTTGCCTAGGGTTTGCTTCTAGAGTAATTCTCAGTCAAGGTTAAGGTGCTCGGAGGGTGGATTTGACCTATGGTTGGGTGACAAGGGTATTGTCAATGGTAAAATGAGCACATTATCTTCTATATTCTAACAGTCTTCACCTGAGAAATCAACTATTGAAGAATCCGGGAAATAGTTATCCACAGAAATCGACAACCCCATTGAGGTTTTAACACCATTACAAATTATAAGAACTTTCACCAGAGGAAACCCTAATACAAAGACAATTTTCATAAGAACTTTCACACCTATCCCTATCGAGGAGATACCTCCCACCAAGTTATTTTTCAATAAGAAAAGAAAAGTCGTGGTGAAGAAAGAAATGCACATGAGAGAGGGTGCAATGGTAAGAAAACACAGATTACTTTTGGAAGGACAAAATCTAGAAGAAGAAGATTTTGCTACATAGGTGGTAGTCTCTTTGGGAGATTTTGCAATGACCAACTTATTCTCAGTTGATAATATGAAAGAAAGGTTGAGGCAGAGGAATCAGACGATAATTCAGCTACGAGATCAAATAAGGAATACATAGAATAATATAAAAAACGAGGTTAACAAAGGACTCGAACAGGCAAGAGGCAATGACAAACAATAAATTCAACAACTTAAATCTGATCTTGAAGAGATACACAAGAATACTCAAGCAAGTCAAGGGTAGGTCTTTCAACATGAAGAGTTATTAAGGTAGGTGCAAGCTAAATTAAGTTCCACTGAAAACAAGGTTGTAAATATAGCAATGTTTCAAGCCCAAGCACTAGAAGTGCATCAGAAGCTGGAAGCAGCACAACAAAGGCTTTTTTCTAAGGTAGGGATCATCCAAGATTATTTTTGGGAGATAGATCAATCATTAGATAATATTGGTTTCATATAAAAAGAGGTTATTATGGCCCGGACCACCTTTCAAAAAGAAGTTGTGTCTTCGGATAGAGAAGAGCTACCAATAACTCCCAGATTGATTGTCGCAGAATGAATCAGGGGTGATATAATACTAAAGATATGGGAGGCCAATATAGTCGAGAATAAAAGAATGGCCAAAGAAATAAAGGAGGATTGTGAAGAGGCTTTTGATTTGCTAGAGTAAAAATCTCTAGGCATTGGAAAGGATGACTGTTCTGGAGTACTAGGACAAATCAATGTTATAAAACATCAACTTGACATCAAAGAAAGCTTAAATGAAGCTCAGATTGAAATTTCACAGTTGAAACAGGTTGACATCGCTCAAATATATAGATAGCTCGTAAATCCAAATTTACAGTTGTAGTCAATAAATTTTGAAGATAAAAGGATTGAAGACAAGTTTCCAAAATTATAGAGAAATTTGTATATTTTTGAGGAAAAGGATGTGACAGAACCTTGAAGAATATTAGTACAATTTCTAAGCAAGTGCGTCAAGTGTCTCGAGCCAGGTGAAGGAAGTAATTCAAAGAATCAATTAAGTAATACATGCATGCCCTCTCTACCAGTATGAGAGAGAGATAGAAAGGAACCAAGTGGAGCAGCTCAAGTTTTTATTTTGTAACCATTACTATCTAGGAGTAGGGAGAATGCCAATTGTCTAGGGTTGTGCCAATTGTCTAGGGTTGGTAACCTTTTGTATAAATATTGTTTCAAAAGACTAAAATATGGTATTTTTCTTGGCCGATGGTAGTAGAGAAATCTCACATTTGTGATAATTAAGAAAAGTGTAGACCAGAGACTCAGAACACATACTTTGTTGTGTTGCTTCCAGATTCTGATGCACTTCCAGTGCTTGGGCTTGAAACACTGCTATATTTACAACCTTGTTTTCAGTGGAACTTAATTTAGCTTCCAGTGCTTGGTCTTGAAACTCTTCTTGCTGAAAGACCTTCCCTTGACTTGCTTAAGCAATCTTGTGTATCTCTTCAAGATCAGATTTAAGTTGTTGAATTTCTTGTCTATCATTGTATCTTTCTTGTTCGAGTCCTTTGTTGACCTTGTTTTTGATATTATTCTATGTATTCCTTATTTTATATCATAGCTAACTTATCATCGGATTCCTTTGCCTCGACCTTTCTTTCAGATTATCAACTGAGAATAAGTTGGTTGTTGAAAAATCTCCCAAAGAGCCTGCCACCTCTGTAGAAAAATCTTCTTCTTCTAGATTTTGTCCATCCAAAATTAATCTATGCTTTTTTACCATTGCACCCTCTCTCATATGCATTTATTTCTTCACCACGGCTTTTCTTTTCTTACTGAAAAAGAACTCGGTGGTAGGTATCTCCTCGACAGGGATAGGCGTGTGTTAAGAACCAAACATCAATATAGCATAGAAAAACCTCAGGAAAAGTACTCAATGCCTTGAAAAAGAGATAATTTCACATAATAAGCCTCTTCGAGGGGGCAACCTCCTTTTACCCCACTTAAATTTTCAAGTACAAGATGATTCAAAATGAAAATGTCTCCTTGGTATATATAGGAGACTAGGAGGTATAATTACAACTAATGGCCTAAAGC
>ML779984.1:624990-639645 GCA_009831015.1 Picea engelmannii
ATATATTATTATTTATTTTTTTAACTTACTTCGTCCAGAGAAAGTTTTTAATAATTAAAAGTTGCTTTCATTTCTTTGATTAAAGGTTTTGGTGATGGTATTAGTAAACATAAGATTATTGTCTTACTCATTGACATCTCCTAGAAAATTTTAACTTGAGTTTTTAAGACAAAAATTCATAACTTAGAAGTTGTTTATACTTCCAGCCAAGCAGAGTATTAGTTTATTACCTGTTTTGAGAGACAGTTAACATGAGTATCTATGCATGTCACATTTTTTATATCTCAAGTCTCTCGGCTATCAGCAAGTATCCTGCAATAAGATAAACATTATAGTTGTCAGGAACTATTTTATATTAGAAACCTACTTATTGCATTTTTTTTTTGACTAACTTTTTTGTATTTACAGTAAAAATAAAAACTTACCAAAAGAAAGGTAACCATAAAAAAAACCAGTATGTACAATAAGAGTTCAGAAATGTATTACTGCATGAAATTCTTGAGTTACCGCCCATTGATAGGGGTGTTAAGATTTTTTTCATCGAGATTTTCTAACAAAAATGCATTCTTTCCCTCAAAGGTTGTAATTTTGTATGGTCTGCACTAGATATGATCAAACTTACCATGTTTCTCAGCATCCTCTTTTATGGCTTCCCATTTTAGAACCAAATCACTAGGGAGAAATTCCCTATCTTTAGTTTTTTGGTCAAATAAGCCTTTCATATTATCTTGATATTTCTGTAGTTTTTCATCTACTTCAACTCTATTTTGTTGAACTTCAATCAATTGATTTATCCTCCTGGAAATGTCATGTGTCTCTTCTTTTGAGTCTTTCCAGAGTTTCATTACTGGAAACACTAGATTTATGGGCAAAATAACGTCAGTACCATATACCATCTGAAATGGAGATATTCTGATTGACCGTTTTGTGCCTATCCTGTTACCCCATAAATAATATTTTAAATTTACATGCCATGCTTTCTTATTTTCGGTTAGTACTTTCTTAATTATAGTGATCAGGCTTTTGTTAGATGACTTGGCTAATCCATTGCCCTGTGGATAGTAGGTCGTGGATTGTTCTAGCATAATGTTATACTTTTGACAAAAACTTATCATGTCCATGGATTTGAAGGCCTGAGCATTATCAGTAACTATTTTTTGAGGAAAACCAAATCTTGATAGAATATTCTCCTCCAAAAAACTGATCACTACTGCGTTTGTTGCATTTCACGTAGGAATAGCTTCCACCCATTTAGTAAAATAGTCTATAGCGGAAAAAATCCATTTATGTTGAGCACTCAAGTGTGGATGAATTTCTCCAATAAAATCAAGACCCCATTGTTGAAATGGAGCTTCAGTTTTAATTGGAACTAAAAGTAATGCTAGAATTGTTTACTTGCCTGTAAACAACTGACAAGGATTACAAGTTCTAACTTTAATGTTTACATCAGTGAATAATTTTGGCCAATAATATCCGTCTCTTAATATTTTATAAGTCATTGCTCTCCAAGCGTGATGTCCTCCACACACTCCTTCGTGGAATTAATTTATAACTTTTTCTATTTTAGATTCTACTAAACAGCTCAGTAAGAAACCCAGGGTATCCTTCCAATATAATTGACCATCTACAATACAATATTTTACAGCATGTAACTTTAATGTTCTATCTTTAGATGGGGTTAGGTCGTTGGGGCATTGAAGGGTCAATAAATAAGAAACAATGTCGCTCTACAAAACTGAAGAAGAGAATTTTTCTAGAATTTCGATTGCGGGTACAGTGACATCGAGTTCGTCTATCTCTAAAAATTCTTCATACTCTTGTAGATGATTTATTTCGAGTGCTTTTAGATTTGATTCATCCAACAATTTAACCAAGCCATGACCTTTAATAAGTTTGGTCGGTTTAACTTCCAGGTCAAATACTTGAATTTTGGCTAACCATCTACCCCTCCTTCCATCGTTATCGGGTTGAACCAATATATATTTAACAGAATTGGTGGGTACATAAGCGATAATATTTGAATGTAGCACATAGGTTTTGAAATCTTTGAGGGATTTCACCATCGTGTAAGCTTTCTTTTCCAATATATCATATTTTAGTTCAGAATCTCTAAGACTTTTACAAAATAATGTAATTGGCTGCTCAAAAACCTCATATTTCTTTTGTAATAGTACGGTTGAAATAGTATGCTCAAAAGCGAATGAAAAAATCAGAAACTCCTTCAAATAATCAGGACTTTCCAGGACTAGTGCTTCACCTATGACTTTCTTAATACGTTTGAATGATGCCTTAGCCTCTCTTTTCCACTTTACCTCGCTATCCTTCTTAAACATATCTATAATCAATTTTATGATTTCAGCGAAATTCAGAATGAATCTTCTAAAAAAAATTATTTTCCCTAAAAATTACTAAATTTATTTTCTATTCCTGGGAATATTAATAGTATCTATTTCTTCAATCCTTTTCGGGTCAATTTTAATTCCATCCCTAGAAACTATATGGCCCAAGAGTTTACCTTCTTGCATTGAAAAATGAGATTTCTTTGGATTCAAAGACAAACCAAATCTGTGACATTTTTCTAAAGTTTGCTTGAGGTGTACTAGATGTTCTGCATCAGATTTAGAAAAAATAGTTAGATCATCAAGATAAATAACAACAAACTTATCTCTTTCGCCAACAAAGGCGATGCCCATATCTCATTAGAAAGTTTCTCCTGCATTCATTAAACTGAAAGGCATTTTATCATACATAAAGGTACCCCAAGGGGTAGTGAACGCAGTTTTATCTTTATCATCTTGATGTACTGCAATTTGATTGTAGCCCGAAAATTTGTCAGTCATGGACATTCTATTCCCTCCAACTACTTTATTTAAAACGTTATCCATTTTAGGTAATGGATAATTGTCCTTGAGTGATGATCTATTTAAATTTCTGAAGTCTACACAATCTGATTTCACCATTTTTCTTTCTTACCGGAACTAAATTAGCCACGCATTCGAAGTATCTAAGTGGGACAATGATTTTAGCATCCAAAAGTTTCTTTACGTCTTTCTCTATCACAGGCAACAATATAGGATTAATCTATCTGAGCTTCTACCTGAATGGTTTGACACCTTTCTTCATAGGAATTTTGTGTTCCATTATAGTGGTGTCATAAGTTATTAATTCTTCATAGGACCAAGAAAAAACATATTTATACTGTATAAGAAACTTAGCATATTTACTTTTTATTTCAGGAGGAAGGTACTTAGATAATTTTACCAACCTAGGATTTTCTTTGGTGCCTATATCACAATCTTCAACTTCTTCTGGCTGAGTCTGTAAAGTGGACTTCAAAGGAATGTTGTCATGATTAAATAACCTCTCTAAGGGGATCATACCTTTGGGGATCTGATTATTTTTCAAAATAAGGATACGATGATTAACAATCTTATTCTGAAATTCTTGAGGATCTTCCCCTTCCTGCATAATCCAAGCAGGATCATTCTGATTTTCTTGGTCAATATGTGTTACGGCATCCACCATTTCTAAAAATTTCCTGATTTGTTCATTATCCTCGAAGACCTGCCAATGTTGAATATTATTCGGTATGGAAGGTCCATGTCTCATCTCTATATGGTATTTAAGTTTGAAAACCGTAGGAGGCACAAACGTTGAGGCTACTTTAGCCAATGAAACTGCCTGTTGATTCTCATTTCTAGGGATGTAATGAACATTAATCGATGAGAAAAAAAACCTCGATTAGATATCAGGCACAATTCCTATAAGATCTCAACCTTGGTTTCTTAGCCTGGTACTGATGATTAATTTTTTTTATGATCAGTTCAACATCACCATAGACTTCTAATTTCTTAATCTTTAATTTCCTTGCAGCTTCTATACCTAAGACCAAGGCCTCATATTCACATACATTGTTAGTGTAATCTATGTTCCATTGTAACCTGTAAGAAAAAGGGATAATAAACTCATCATCATGTGCCACAAACAACACTCCATCTCCTTCTCCTTCACAACATGAAGCACCACCAAAATACATTTTCCAAACTCCAGAACTATATACATATTTACTTGTCTTTTCTTTTTTTACTTTTTTATGTACAATTTTCTTCTATACATTGATTTAAATCATCATCAATGGATAAAATACAATTTCCTAAATCCTGATATACAATATAAAAAGGGTAGTTATTTGGGTTCAATGGATCACTTACTGTAAACGCCAACCTTGTTTCTCTGTACAAGTGAGTGAACTATCCACTGAAGATCAGGATTGTGGCGTATGTCATGTCGAGTTGGAGGGATACTCCAAGTTTGGCGCCCCAAGAACTAGATAACAATATGCCACACTTTGGAGGTATATCAACAACAACCACTTCCATCAAAACACTTTTTACATGAATGTGTGCAATATTAACCACTAAATCTTTTATCATTCCCAAACATTTAACTTTTCTCGAATCAAAAAAATACAAATCTCCATATGGTCGAGTGATTTTGAGACCAATTCTATCCATAATATCTTTGGGAATCACATTATGAGAATCTCCAGAATCCAACATGCAATTATGGCGTAGGTGATCATGCACATTTAGCGTAATATAGAAAGGAGCAATAGTATATCTAGCACCTTCAAAATATGGCCCAAAAATTATGTTAGGCTTATCATCTTCCAGATTTATAACGCCTGCTTGACCTTCATTATCTAAAAAATTAACCATTTTAGCAATTTGTTTTTGTATATAGCATTTTTTTCCAGTTCAACCAAAGGCACAGGGATTTTGATTTTAATAATTTCATTTTCTAGACTAAAATTTCCCGTTGTCCTATCAACTTCTCTGGTTTGGATTTCTATCTCCTTTTTTTTTGGTTTATTAGCTTGTGTTGCTTTCATTTCTACCACAGGCACCTCCACTTTTCCTATATTAATAACTGATGTTTTTGCTGACTTTGTCTTGGTAGATTATGTATCAATAGTCTTGGTTTTAACAGTCTGTTTTTCAGCAGCTTTTGAAGTTTCCTTGTATGTTTCCCCTCTCGACATAATGTTCTTCCATGGGGTGGTCATGATATTCCTATGTCTAGGCCTTATATTGTATTTCTGTTGGAGTTCGGCCATTATATTATTAGCGATTCCTTGATAAGTTGAATCCTCTGTAATATTTTTATTCTGGTCATTTTCAGACCTGTATTCTGTATTTAAATATTTTTCATAATCTTGTCTCGTCAAATAAGGTTCTTGACAATCATCACCAAAATTATTCATATATTCTTCTAACCCCTCAAAATTTCGTATATCTTCTCCTCCTATAAAATTTTCATTTTTAAAGGGGGATTGAATCTTTTGTTCTTCATTCTTAATTAGTCTTTGTTTCATTTGAGGGTTAGTGTTTCTCCTAAAATCTTTTCTACGGAACTGATCATTCTTAGATTGTTATAATTCCATTTTCGAGATTTTATTTGACAATTCTTTAATTATTCTGGCCATGTCATCCATCTTATCTTCCGAAGACCTCCCAGATCTAGAGGGTCCTTCCTTTTCTTTGTATTTTCTGGTTTCTTTATTTCCCATTTCAAATTTATCTTTTAATTTTCCCAATGTCATCATGTTTGATTCAACTTCTACAACATCATCCTGCATTTTAGTGAGATCAACAAATCTCCTTTATCTTAACAATAAAGTGAAATCAGGCTCAAAATCCCCAACAAAAGTTACTTTCCCTGCAGTTTGGGAAGGTTTAACCTTAGCTGGAATATTATTATATAATTTATTAAATCTTTGAGTAAAATCAAGAACCAATTTTGAGTTTTTCTTTCTCAAAGCTCCAAACTCAGTTAAATAGTAAATATGATATTTCCTTTCTCCCCATTGTCTGATAAAAGCATTTTCTAACTCATCATATGATCCCGTGGATCCTGCTGGGAGTCCTTGGAACCAGGTTCTCACCTGACCTTTTAAAGTTTGAATGCGACGCCTCAAATAAATGTCCTCGTGCTCAAGGCCAAGGATATCAGAAAATTGATCAAAGACATTTATGTGCTCAGTCGCGGTTAAATCTCCCTCTCTAGTGAACTTTGGCAGGTTTTTCATATAATTTTCGGGTAAGTCATGGAGGGGGACTGGGAGAACCAGAGGATCATATCTAGCAGCTACCTTAGCAAAAATTCTAAGAGGTGGAGGTGGTCCTTGACCTACTCCTCCTCCTCCTGCACCTCCGACACCACTTGCTCTGGCCACATCCATTGATGATTTAAGAGATGAAACTTTGGGATTGATGAAAGGATTTTCAAGAATGTGTAGTGAACTTTTGATTCCTTCATAATTTAGTGAAAAAGGTTCAGGAGACAGAAAATTAGAAAAGATGGGAACAAGGAAATGTGGAGTGGATTCTTCATATTTGCAGGACATATACTCAAGAGACCCAACATGATTCAATTCCAGGTAATAAATATATTCCTCAGAGTTTCGAGAGGTTGGAAGCTTGTCAACTTTAATCTCGAAAGAAATCAACTCTGGTTTTAGGGTTTCAACTTCAAATTTATCCGAAGATGTTTCGCCGAAAAGGGGTTGGATAGGAACTTATTATGAAGTTAACGGTTCCAATAGAACTTTAGTATTTTATTTAGGTTGATAAACCTTACTTACTAATGCTATAGTCTGTTTAAGGTATCTTCTTGATTTCAAAACTTTTTTTGGGTCATATACAGGCGAAGTCTTCTTATTGTCTAGATTTTTTCTAGTATTCTTTCGATTAAATGACATTTTATTAATCATGGATTCACCAAGTGAAAGATGAAAATATCCTTATAATGTATTAAATCTATTTTCACTATCAAATAAAGAAACTTACCAATGTCGTTCATCCCAGGGAAAAATAACTTTGTTTCTTCGTTCCCCGGCAACAACGCCAAAAAGATGTTTTTCCTGAGTTTATACTTAAGGCTTCAAAGTATAAGGTCAAGGCATCCGAAAAATAAATATAGTTCTTAATATGAACAAAAAATTATTTCTTTAGGAGAAAGAAGCTATGGCTGATTTCTAAGTTGTCTTTGCCTAGCTTCCCAACGTTCCCAGACGCTTATGTCATGTTCAATCACTACCCATGAATGTTCAAGTTCAACCCAGGTGTTAGCGGTCTCTAAGATGGTATTAAACAAGTTTAAAGAAATGTTGGTCTGATCCATGAGATCGGGCTCACTATAAGGTTGTCTTGCAACAGGTACAGTCATGGAGAAGAGAAAAGTTAAAAGATTTGTTGTTTTTTATGTTTTCTTTTTATATTTTCAATTATATGAGAAACGTTCCTAAAATTGAATTAATGGTATAAAAATTTAGAGGTCGTTTTCCGTGTCTGAGTTAAATTTGAAAATAATGAATGTGATGAAAGAAAAAACAAAGTTGTTTAAACAAAGTGATTCATCAATCACAGAAGAATCTCACTCTGCTACAGAAGAAGAAAATAGATGAGAAACCTTTAATGAAGAATAAAATATAGTAATCTAAATAAATCACAAGTCTTATGTTTGCTAATAGCAAACACAGAGGAAAATCAGTAAGCATTCAGAGAACTAAATAAAAATATAACCACAATAGATGTTGTACTAAGTTGTGATTAGGCATTCATCAAAAACATGTGAATAAAGATGCTATAATATGAAAGAACAGAAGAACACATAACTCAGGATTGACAAAATATGGAGTCTCTGGTCTTCACTTGTCTTAATTCTTGAAAAGGAGAGATTTCTCTATTACCATCGGCCAGGAAAAAATCCATCTTTTAGTCTTTTGAAACCATATTTATACAAAAGGTTACCAACCCTAGACGGTTGGCATTCTCCCTACTCTTAGATAGTAATAGTTACAAAATAAAAACTTGAAACGCTCCACTTGGTTCCTTTCTATCTCTCCCTCATACTGGTAGAACGGGCATGTGTGTATTACTTCATTGATTCTTTGAAATACTTCCTTGACCTGGCTCGAGACACTCGACGCACCTGCTTAGAAATTGTACTAATATTCTTGAAGGATCTATCACATCCTTTGCCTCAAAAAGATACACCTTTCTCTGTAATTTCGGCAACTTGTCTTCAATCCTTTTATCTTCAAAATTTGATGACTGCAACTGTAAATTTAGCTTTACTAGCCATCTATCCATTTGAGCAATGTCAACCTGTTTCAACTATGAAAATTCAATCTGAGCTTCATTTAAGCTTTCTTTGATGTCAAGTTGATGTTTTATAACAATGATTTGTCCTATTACTCCAAAATAATCGTCCTTTCCAATCCCTAGTAATTTTTTATCTAGCAAATCAAAAGCCTCTTCACAATCCTCCTTTATTTATTTGATGATTCTTTTATTCTAAGCTATATTGGCCTCCCATGTCTTTAGTATTATATCACCCCTGATTCATTCTATGACAGTCAATCTGGGAGTTACTGGTACCTCTTCTCTAGATGAAGACATGACTTCCTTTTGAAAGGTGGTTCAGGCTGTAGTAGCCTCTTTTTCTATGAAACCAATATTATCTAATGATTGATCTATCTCTCGAAAATAATATTGAATGATCCCTACCTTAGAAAACATGATTTGTTGTGTTTCATCCAGCTTCTGATGCACTTCTGGTGCTTGGTATTGAAACACTGCTATATTTACAACCTTGTTTTTAGTGGAACTTAATTTAGCTTGCAGTTGCCTTACTAACTCTTCTTGCTGAATGACCTTTCCTTGACTTTCTTGAGCAGTCTTGTGTGTCTCTTCAAGATAAGATTTAATTTTTTGAATTTCTTGTCTGTCGTTGTCTCTTGCCTATTTGAGTCCTTTGCTGACCTTTATTTTTATATTATTCTTTGTATTCCTTATTTGATCTCGTAGCTGACTTATCATATGATTCCTCTGCCTCAACGTTTCTTTCAGATTATCAACAGAGAATAAGTTGTTCATTGCAAAAGCTCCCAAAGAGCCTGCCACCTCTGTAGCAAAATATTTTTCTTCTAGATTTTTTCCATCCAAAAGTACTCTGTGCTTTTTTACCATTGCACATTCTCTCATGTGCATTTCTTTGTTCACCACGATTTTTCTTTTCTTACTAATCAATAACTCGGTGGGAGTTATATCCTTGATAGGGATAGGCATGAAATCGCTTATGAACATTGTCTTTATATTAGGATTTCCTCTGGTTAAGTATAATGGTGTGACAACCTCAATGGGGTTGTCGATTTCTGTGGATAATTGTTTCCTGGCTTCTTCAGTAGTTGATTTCTCAGGTGAAGATGATGATCTATCTTCTCATTTCTTTATTATTGTCTCTTCTTGATCTTTTCCCTAGTTTTTTAATATCTTTGTCTCTGGGATATTTCCCTTCTAAGTCAAGACCTCAGATTTCTCCAAGTTTTCCAGAGTTTCTTGTTTGGTAGAGCTTATAGCTTCTGGATTTTGGGTCTCTGTTTTTTGTGTAGTTGGATATTTTAGGATTTTCCCTTGTAATAATTTGGGTAGGCCACTTCTTCGGTGCTTTCAGAAATTGTAAAATTCATCCATTTCACCAGGCAGCAAAGCTTGAACTCGGCTCAGAAATTCTTGGTAAGATCTTACCCCTCGGAACATTTTGTCATGAGGGGAGTCTTCATGTTCATACTTTTTAAGATTGCAACTGGCCATATGGTTTCCCATGACCCTCTATGGGTCGTGTTTCTTGAATTCAATGTTAACCAGTTTTATTTCTTCTAATGTTGCATCCTCCACCTTGGAGTGATAGAAATCCAATAAGGAATAGACAAAGGAAAACATGGCCATATATTTTTCTGCACGGCTTTGATATCTTTGCTAATCCCATCGAGTATAATTTGTCATGCAAATTCACGACACACTAGTCTATTTAGTAAAAAATGTGGTAATGCATATGGAGGGATCAAGTAGCAAAAAACTCTAATATAAGAGAAGTGTTCCTCTATGTACTAGTCCGCTACCTTACCCAGCTTAACCATAACCTTTTCTGAAATTCTTGGCGGTGGGTGACTAAATATAAGAATATGCATTGACACTACTACCCAATTACAGATTTCATAAAAGAAATCTTTTGGCTTGTCTTCCTAGAGCTTTGAATTGTAATCATGAATTGGTTCTACACTGTATGGATTCCAACTCCATCTCATCAGTGGGAAAGGAGTCATGAAACAATTAGCATCCATAATATAAGCTGACATAAAGAATGAAGTTGGTTTCCCTTTGGTTTTATTTGTTATTTATTCTGAGATTTCACTAGCCAGATTATCCGACAATATCTTTGCCCAGTCAAACGAAAATCCTTCCACCACCGAGTGTATAATGGGAACCCATGGTAGAAATAAATGGGTCATGTTCTCTTTTCCATAAATTCTGCACATCATCATGGATATATACATGAACTGTGGTTCAAGCGATGAGATTGAATATATGCTGTTAGATTCATCTTTGAACTTTTCGGGGCGTGAACATGAGTCTTTGATCTGGTTGGAAAGACTCTTTCCATACTGATCATACTCCTTATTATTAAAATTCACTAGAAAACTGGCATTATAAACGAAGTTTGTTGTTGCAGACAATTTATACATGACCTGTATGTGTTCCAGTCGAAATGATCCAACAACTACCTTCTGAGAGTTGAATATCGTTCTAGTTGGGATATCTACATCATCCAGTGCCCAAAATATCATGTCAGTGTCAGGTAAAGGACTCGGCCTAGTTGTTATCTTATGCAGCTCTACTTGAGCGATAATATAATATTTGGTAGATAAGTTATCCTTTACATTGTCTCTTGAATCATCAGGGAAGTTTGCCACTTTGTATTGTATGGTGTTGAACACATGTGTCTAGGCTTTAATTATGTTTATAATTCTGGGAAAAGTATCAGAAATAACATCTTTGTTCTAGCCAGAAATTTCACCAGCTTCTTTAGGTGCTTTCCATGGATCCATGATATCAAATTCATAGTTCTGTTACCTGTTACAAAGAATGAGAATGTAGAAAACTAGTTATTTCACTAAGCCATATCTAAGAAAACAAGAAAGTGATTCAGAACTAAAAATCTTATTTTCTTTAAATGCATAAACCATGCGTATACCTTCATTGACAACGCGTTTATTTCCTTTAATAAAAAATATTTGGGCATTAAATTATGTTCTTATTTGGAATCATTTCCCTAAATTAGATATTAATGTCATTTATGGTTGATACCTCAGGAAAACACAAAATTTGAATGTATTCGAGTTAATTTTAAGAAATAGATTAATTAGAGTATAATCCTCATTTAGTAGACTAATTAATCATACCTATCACTTGATCAAGTTTCGGTGTTTCGGGTCTTGGAGATTTTTAAAACAGTTTAAACTAAGACTTATGAAATGCGAAGTTTCGATAGGTTTTAATTAACTATAATCATATTCAACTCTCTAAATTAATCGCAATTAGTTTTAAAATGTCGGGGTTTCGGGTATCAGGACATCAAAAGCCTTTATATGTAAGAGCATCCCGAATCGCGAAGTCACGATGAAATTTACTTCGTATTAATATTTCTTAATCGTTAATGAACCTGGCTTAAGATTTAATACTTTTATGAGTTTGGGTATTGGGACTTCGAAGATGCTCAATATTGAACCTTCGTACTTCGCGAAACCCCGATTACCAAAATTTCAAAAGAAAACCTTTATATAAATTGATTCAATAATTCAAAAGGCGGCTCCATAATCTACTAAGACATTTAAATCGTTGGATTGATCGGAAGACTTCATTTCGACGGTGATTATCCAAGTGCATTTTTGTTCTTTTATTTAAACAAAAATGAAATTTATTTTAGTCTATGGTTTAGAAAAATATATGTTTCAACACTTACCAACCTTAACATCACTAGTTTATGGGGCATCACCAACATGTCCAGCAGGGGCCGACGATGTGGAGGACCACATTTCTAATACCTTGGGAAGACTAGGGACATTCCTCAGAAAGTGGTCGCCCTTACAAAGACTGGAAGGGAATTTGGGTTTCAGATTCTTCATTTTAATATTATTGACCTCACCAACACTCCCAGTATGATTAACTATATCTGGTTGCTTGGATCCAACATTTTATGTAGTGGGAGGCTTGGTCCCTTTCAGGTTCTTCTTCTTCTTCTCTTTCTGTTTCTTCTTCTTCTTATCAACCTGGCTACTTGCTTTAGAGCTTTCACTAAGTGAAGAAGGAGAAAGGGAAGGAGGATTAACGAGTGAAGAGGGAAAAATGTCAACATGAGGTTGATGTGTGGGTTGTGTACTTACATTTGAAGCACTAGGTGCATTTTAAAAACTGGGAATATTCGACATCATTGGAGTGGGGAACAACCAAACCGATAATCCGATCATGAGTCCCGAAAGACTTAGTGTGGCGATGTATGGAGGACGAACGTTTTCGAAATAAGGAAAGGTGAAAGATTCCCTGGGAAAATGGGTTCCTCTATTGGTACTCTCAAGAGTTGATGCCATTAACACTGAGTCGACCTAAGTTCCACTAAGGAAAATAAACAACACACACTATGAATCTAAGAAGAAAACAATCCAACAAACCTTCCCACAATGAAACCACTAGTTGGTGATGAAATCCAATGTCGTGAGATCAATATAGGAAGGGGTTGGGATAGAGTAGGTGGATCGGTTACATTGGTGACCTCGTTAATGGACTTATTCCTTGGTGCAAGCTTCCACACAATAATCATAGATTTACCCTCCAAGGAGCCCGAGTGATTTTGACCAACGTATGTTCCAGGTACAACGAAGACTTCCCTTCACCGTTACCTTCTGCAAATACCCTAAGGATTCTAGATACTAAGGTCACCAATTCGCAGTCAGCCTCTGAACGGGTAGAGTTGAAATTCGATTATGAACGTATGGGTAGGATAATAAGTCCAAAATCCTTCAAGATAACTGAGGACAAGTGGACCAAAAGAACTCTAGAGAACCCCGAACAGATTAATAATTCACGAAGCACCGAGACCAAATGAATACAGTTGGACCTCAATAAGAACCCCCAATATACGATCTAACTACTATGAACAGTTAAACCTCAGAGGGATAATCTTTGTTTCTCTCCCGAACGCGACCTTGTGCATAACTCCTGTGTGAGAGGGGGATCCGAGTTATGCTTATAAAAAAATTGGATTTTCTCTCCCTATGGAAAGATGCTAAGTTTGTTTGACATCTTTGGAAATTTATCCTTTCAACCTATTCCAAATCCCTACAGCCTAGGATAATGTAGGTTTTCTACCAGAAAATGTAAAAATGTTTGATAAATTTTAGTTTAGCGCTTGATTTTTAAGGTTCTTGTTTACTCAAGAGGAAAATGGCATGGACTAAATGATGTTTTCACCGAATCTAAAAAATGAAAATAAATGAGAATTCAAATATTTCACTTTGATGAAATCTATATTACGAGAAGGAGAAAATGTTTATCATTCCCAGATGCACAATGTCCCAAAATGCCAAAAACCATGCAATTTCGCTACTTCAAATGCAAGTTTGTTTTACTACCCAAAAGAAAGAATGAAAATATCTTATTTGTTTGATTCTAATGTATAAATAAATAAAATACAAATCCTTCAATGATCCACAACTTTCAATCAGAAGAAAGATTCATATGCAGATGCAAAAGACACGAAGCGACAAAGGTTTCAAACAAAGCATGCACTCAAAGCAATGAGAACTGAAAGAAATCAAGTATAAAATTGTTCTAACAATAACTAAATCAAGGATTCAACAACTTAAAAACATTCAAGGAGTACAATAATATGAAAAGAAGAATCCAAGAGATAGGGAGAAAGAGGAATCACTCAAACTGTCCCGACAAAACAAGCAGCTAGAAAGGGAAATTTCACATTTTTGAAAAAGTTTGAAGCTTGTTGGCAGCCAATTAACATTTTTCCATTTCTTGTAAGATGCCTACACCTATGTCCTGCGAACATCAAGTTTTTCGTCGCATGTTCCAAATAGACGAAACTTTCATTTCTTGAGAGTTTTGCACATTTGTCTTCACTAAGTCTTCACGAGTGTAAGCATGAAGATTTCTCCTTTCGAGGTCACATTTCGATCATTATCTGAACTGCCAATACCTTTTGTGTCATTATGCATATTGTGCTTATCTTTTTGTTGATTTTTACATGATCGGCAATATCCTTTGATCGGTTTTCATACTTCGATGGATTATATAACTCGGTTTTATTGAAGACATTTAGCCTTTGGATTCGCATTTTATGACTTGCCTGAACATTGATTCATTGAATTGCATGGGGGTCCTCATTTATCTTTTGTAATCCTTATTGTTGATCCTTATCGTAGCTCTTGGCATATCAATTTTATGTAATTTTGATCTGACACCTTGGTTAAACGTTTGATTAATGCATTGGCGAATACATGATTTTGGGGTTTTGAACTTCAAGTCGGATGTTTGAACATTATGGTATAACACTCGCACGCATTGGTATACTCATTGCACATTATTATATCGATTGTGTTATTGGATTTCATGGAATTTGCAATGCATTAATATTTGGATTGGCTCCTCATTTGGCCTACTCAACCTTTGGTTTCATAAGATATATGGATATTCATACATATATTTTTAATATAATGCCTATGGTTATTTTTGTAACTATTGA
>ML779984.1:651161-662137 GCA_009831015.1 Picea engelmannii
ATAACGATTGTGAGTTCAGTTTGTGAATGATAGCTTTGTCTTCTTCATAAATTGGATTGTTATATATGAGTTTGTTGCATAATAGGTTTCCCTTATTGCAGGAATTCGTAATCAGAAGATTGTTATGATTTATTTTATGTCTTTTTTGTCCTGTAACATACTTCAAGAGGCAGCATAGCTGATAGTTTACGAGAAGCATACGGATTAACCGGTTTGAGTTTCCCTCCTCCGAACAGCTCATAAGTTATCATACACAGGGCAGACTTGGAGCGTTGCCAGGTTTTGTTTGTCATTTGTTTGCTTAGTATATTAGTTAGTATTTAAGTTAATTAATATATTAGATCGTTTAATTTCATTTAGTTTACTTTCTTATTCATAAATCATAAAATCAAAAAGAGTTATCCTTCGCTGTTTTGGGACAGCAAGCACATCAGTTTCACAGGTTTTATTCAAATCTGTAGATTGTATGCAATGTATATTTGTGAATAAACTGTAACTAAATTAGTAATTAGATAGTTGATAATTAGTATCTTGTATATATAATAGTTAGTAGTTTATAGTTAGATTAGTGTATTTAGTTTAGTTTGTTTTATCAGTTTAGTTTGTTTTATTCGTTTAGTTTCTTTTATTAGTTTTAGTTCTTTTTCTTTGTTTTATTAGTTTCTAGTTTCCTTTAGATTACTTAGCTCAGATCAATTCTCTCTTTGGTTTTCATAGAAGACCTTAGAGCAGCCAACGGATCCGTTAAAATCGTCAGGGTGGTCCATTCCAAACGGCTTGGGTTATTTAGACAACCCCGGACCGATTCCACTCTCCCAGTTGACGGACGGTCAATTTCGCCCGTCAACAAAGATCCAATAAAGAAAATAGGGAGTGACAAGCACCAAATATCAACCTAAATAACTTCAAAAACCAACACACAGAGTCTGGGTAAATACTTCCACAAAACAGGTTGAAAAAATTTGAGCAGAAGAAGGAAAAAATCCTCTAAGAAGGAGACCAACGCTCCTTGTCTCAAGGGCACAGAGTGTTGCAGTTCTCTGTAAAGATATATACGGGAGCACTGATTATATTTCATCACTATGATATGGCCTACAGGGGGGAATTTTTCTTCCAAAAAACTCAAAAAAGAGCCAAAAAAATAAAATAAAAAGCTCACCCATAATGCACAAAAATTGGTGAAATTGCTAATGAAGATGGGAGAAAGGTAATAGATCATAAAAAAACAGTAAAACTGATCTAAAAAGTGGGGAAAGGACAGGGAAAAACTAAGGAAATACAAATTTATGTTGATTCCCATTGGAGTTGCCAAGTTATGTTGTAGGAAAATTCCCTTGTGGACAGGTGAATTCCCTCTTGGATCTTAGACCAATATGACAAAGAAAAAAAAAGTGATAACTTTGAACACTTTCTTTCCTTTAAACATAGCTAATATAGCCAATATATAAGAGGAATAAAGTATGAGTAAATTTTTATGAAGTTTTTCCTCGATCATTCCAAGTTGGGATTGATCTCCAAGCCCTTTAACGAGTCTTGGAATCCAATGAACAATGGAGACAAAACATACTTTCTATTCTACCATGATTAGTTTAAAGCTAGATTTATCCAAAATACAAGCTCATGAAAATGTACACAATATTGAAGTAAACAAGCCAAGAACATGTATTAATGAGAACTCAAAAGAGATACTTACAAACCATTGATGAAGTCGCAATAGCCTCTCCAAGTCATCCTCATCCATCCCTTGCACAAATATCCCAAGACCATAAGTTTGATACCCCCAATTTCCTTCCACTGTCTTCCTTATGAGATCATAAGTTTATTATCTCTAAACTCCTCCATCCCCTCCTCCTCCATGGAGAGTCCTCATTATATAGGATTTGGAGGCTTAACCACCATGGAGAGGATCTCTCATCAGATCCACTAAAAAATGGATCTCTAAGATATTTAGGGATAAAATATTTCTTAAGGATTTTAGGGAGGAAATATCTCTCAAGGATTTTAAGGAGGAAATATCTCTCAAGGATTTTAAGGAGGAAATACTTCACCCATCCATGAAACCCTCCACCTTCCCTAAAAAATAGGAAACCAAATGTGAGGTGGATTCTCACGCTTAATTACTTTCTTTTTCATGAATATTAATAATAATTCATGTGCACTTGGTATTTTGGCCTTCATGTAATATATTCCTCCTCCACATTGACTAGGGACTGTAACATAGGTTATTCCATGGTGTCGAGGTGTATGAGACACTTATATGACACTTTTCGACACTTAGGGAAAAGGTACTTAGGTGTGCAAATTTCATGTGTAACAACTTGTCATGCCATGGCTTTCCATTCCATACCTTGTCATTTAATGCCATTCCTTACCTTCACATGCCATGCCTTTCCATAACATGCCTTTCCATGCCATGCCTTTCCATACCATGCCTTTCCATGTCATTCAATGCCTTGCCTTGCCTTCACTTTCCATGACTTACATTGCCATGTCATGCCTTTCCATACTATTCCTTTCCATACCTTTCCTTGCCATGTCATGCCATGCCTTGCCTTGCCTTCACTTTACATGCCATGCCATGCCATTCCTTTCTAAATGAACAAGTTTAATGCGTAAATGAACAAGTTTAATATGTAAACAATTATTGTACTAAATGAACAATTTTAATACGTAAAAACTACAATCAAAGGATTCATTAAACATGTAATTATACAACTTTTTATCCCATATATATTAGATAGAAATTCTTGCATGAGAATTCCAATGTCATAACATAAGCTCTCTTTATTCATATATCTACAGTATCTTCATAGTTGTCAAACATGGATTAGCATAATTAATATCATTTTACCTAGATCTATAACTTCACATACACCTACACCTAGAGCTAGACCTTGCCTTGTCTTGTAATGTCATGCCATGCTTAACCTTTTCATGTCTTGCCTTTGATTTCCTTGCCTTGCGTTACTTTTCCTTTCCTTCCATTTCCATACAAACATGTATTTGAATTGCTTGAGGAAGAAAGTTGAAACTCTTGATAAAAATTAAACTAGGACTTGGATGGGTGAACCGTTGGTTGCATTGAATCGAGAGCACCAAGTTTCAACTAGTGGGGCCTATCCATTGTCATTTTGTCGACCGTAAAACTGTTTGTTGGATTGTCTCTGGCAATAGGGTTTTGCTCAATGAGGCATAGTGCAATTTCTAAATAGGAGGTCAATTTTCAAGAACATTGTGTCAATCATTTTTGGATAGTGTAGTCACATGAGCCTTGGAAAAATATACTTGTGGTAGCTTACAGAACTTTGTTATGCTTCTCGGTTTCGATTTTATGCCCCTGGACCAAATAGACCACATGTCACTAAACAACTTGAGGGGGTGAGTTGAAACTCATAATAAATCTCAAACCGAGACTTGAATGGACAAATAGTTAGTTGCATTGGATCCAAGGCATTAGGTTTCAACTAGAGGGCCCCCTCCGATATCATCCTGTCATCCATAAAACTATTTGTTGGAGTATCTCTAGCACTAGGGTTTTTCTCAATGAGGCATAGTGAAATTTCTTAAGAGGGGGTCAATTTTGAAGAACATTGTTTCAGGTGTTTGTGAGTAGTATATTTGTGTGGTCCTTATCCAAAAAAACTTATGAGATCTTACGAAACTCCGTTATGCTGCTCAGTTTGGATTTTATGCCCTTGGACCAAATTGGCCACATGTCCCTGAATGGAATGAGGGGGTGAGTTGTAACTTGTAATAAAACTCAAACCGAGACTCGGATGGATGAAACATCAGTTGCATTGGATCTAGAGCACCAGGTTTTATCTATTTTTTCCCCTCCACTTTCATTCTATCGACTGGAAAATCGTTTGTTGGAGTATCTCCAACACTAGGGTTTTGCTCAATGAGGCATAGTGCAATTTTTTAAGAGGAGGTTGATTTTGAAGAATTCTATATTGGAAATTTGTTGGTATTATAGTCACATTTTCCTTGGCCAAATAGAGTTGTAGGAGCTTATATAACTTTGTTATGATCGGTTTGGATTTTATTCCCCCGACCCAAATTGGCCACATGTCCATGAATGGCTGGAGGAAGTGAGTTACAAATCATTATAAAATTAAAACCAATTCTCGAATGAAAAAACGGTCAATTTCTTTGGATCCAGAGCACCGGGTTTCAGCTAGTGGGTCCCCTCTGCTATCATTTCATGAACCAAAAAACTATTTTTTGGACTATCTCCGGTAGTAGGGATTTTCTCAATGAGGCATAGTGCAATTTTTGAAGAGGAGGTCAATTTTCAATAACATTGTGTAGGGAATTTTTGGGTAGTGTAGTCACATCATCCTTTCCCAAATAGACTTGGGGTAGATTACAGAACTCTGTTATGCTACTCAGTTTTGATTTTATACCCCCGGATAGAATTGGCCACATGTCCCTCAATGGCTTGACATGGTGAGTTGCAGCTTATAATAAAAATCAAGCCAGGACTTTGATCAATGAATCATTAGTTTCATTGGATATGTAACACTAGGTTCCATCTAGTGGTGCCACTTTGATTTCATTATGTCGATCAAAAAACCATTTGTTGGAGTATCTCTGGCCCTAGGGTTTTTCTTAATGAGGCAAAGTGCAATTTCTGAAGAGGAGGTCGATTTTCAATAACGTTGTGTCAGGTGTTTATCGGTAGTGTAATCACATGGTACTTGACAAAAAAGACTTGTGGGAGCTTATAGAACTATGTTATGCTACTTTCTTTGTATTTTATGCCCCCGGACTAAATTGGCCACATGTCCTTGAATGGCTTGAGGAGGTGAGTTACAACTCGTGATAAAACTCAAAATGGGACTCAGATGGACAAACATTCAGTTTCATTTGATCTGGAGCACCGGGTTTTAGCTAGTGGGGCTCCTCTGCTATCATTTTGTTGACCAAAAAACCATTTGTTGGAGTGTCTCCAATACTCGATTTTTTCTCAATGTGGCATAATACAATTTATGAAGAGGAGGTCGATTTTCAAGAACATTGTGTTGCACATTTGTGGACAGTGTATTCACATGGACCTTGGCCAAATAGACTTGAAACATCTTACGAAATTATGTTATGCTAGTTGTTTTGGAATTTATGCCCCCAGACCAAATTGGCCACATGTCCCTAAATGGCTTGAGGTGGCGAGTTGCAACTCACTATAAAATTCAAAATGGGACTCAGATGGATGAACCATTAGTTGCGTTGGATCTGAAGCACCGATTTTAGCTAGTGGGGGCCCTATGTTGTCATTCTGTCGACTGGAAAACCTTTTTTTGGAATATCTTTGGCATAAGGGTTTTTCTCAATGAGGCATAGTGCAATTTCTAAAGAGGAGGTCAATTTTCAAGAACATTGTGTCAGTATTTTTTGGGTAGTGTATTTGTGTGGGAATTGGCCAAACAGACTTGTGGGAGATTACGAAACTTCAATGTGATGATCGGTTTTGATTTTATGCCCCCAGAACAAATTGTCCACATTTCCCTAAATGGATTGAGGAGGCGAGTTGCAACTCATGATAAAAATTAAACTGAGACTCAGATGGACAAACCTTTATTTTCATTGGATTCTAAACACCATATTTTAGCCAGTGGGGATCCTCCAATGTCATTCCATGGACCACAATGCCATTTTTTGGAGTATCTTTGGCACTAGGGTTTTTCTTAGTGCTTATTACATATGTTTGACAATTTAACACCTTGTTAGGCTAGAGATGGCATGGAAAGACATGGAAAGTGAAAGCATGGAATGACAAGGAATGGAAAGTGAAGGCATGGAAAGGAAAGGAAAGGCATCGCAAGGAATATAAAGGAAAGGAAAGGCATGGTAAGGCAAGGAAATGAAACTGACGCAAACCCTCTCTTCCTCCCAGGTCTTCTCGACCTCCTAGTCTAGGATACTTCAAAAGGGTGGAGTCAAATTGAATCTCAAGCTCTTGATGAGCCCCAAAAACCTTTTCCATAGGCCTCTATTGTTTTCCTCATGCTCGAAAAAACAAATGGGGATCCTCAAACCTTCACAGATTCCTTCTAAGATTCCCTGTGCCAATCAGTGGGAAAATCAGATAATACCTGAGGAATTCATGAATTTCTTACTTCATTTGTCGCATGCATGTGCTGAACCGAAGCTTTCGAGTGCTTTCTCTAAGCCTTTGTTCCCTCAAATTCAAATTTTGGGCTCTAGAATTTTTTTCCCCTGATGGTGATAGCATATGACTGTGGGCTATGACCAAGCACCAAATCAAAAGGTGCTTTAGAGCTTTGGGCTCCAAGTGTTTTCAATTGATAACACGCAAATTCTCCCAAAATCTGAACTAACGAAGTTATGAATTGATGTGAGAGGGATGAGCAGTCCCCACTTTCTTTCCAAATCATTGGCTCTAATCTCTTTGGGCTCTGAGCTTTGACAAAATATGAAACACCTCTCCACAAAAAATTTGGAGTACTAAACCTCCAAAGTTCACAATATGATGCCATGCATCCTCAGAGCATCAACGACCCTGATTAACTCTGAGACCCTATGCTTCAAGAGTTCGAAGTCTCCAATATCATAGTCCTCTGGAGTGAAATCGTTCTAGAGTTTCATATCTATTGACACACATACTCCACTATCAACAACCCAAATCCACTTTGGCTTCGGAAATTTCACGTCCAAACACCTCTTGTTGTGAATCCTTCATAGTGTGAAACCTCTAAAGTGGCTTACCTGCTAACATGTCCACTATGGAGGATGGATTGGATGAACTCCAAACTGCATGATATGATGCCACGTGCTCCTAGAAATCAATGACTAGGATATTCTTTGGATAACTAAGCTTTGATGCTTTTTCTTGGTCCTCGTCTAAAATCTCCCAGAGTGTTATGGCTTCGGAATTTCAGATCTTTCACCACCTGTCCCTCCTGACGATGGATGGTCTCGTTCCACCTTAGGAATTCAGGACTTTGGCTATTCCATTCTCCTATGCACTTAAGGGGATTAATTCTCGTGCACTTACCTAGATCCAATGGTTGTTAGTCCTTTATGATCAGATGCTATGACTAGGATCTGTCTTCCTCCCTATGCACTCCTATGCTTTCCTGGGCATAGATATAACGGTCCATATGTTTTCTCCACAGGTTATCTAACGAAAATTGTTTCTCCTCTTCTGTCTCCTATATGTTTCCCCTCCGATGAAGGATTTTAATAAGATTCAAAGGTTGTGACCTTTGATCCATTTGCGAGCCTAACTACTTGGGGTCTTGCCTTGTGCCACACCTCCTGAGCTTTGGAACTTGAATTAAGTGCTCTTATTCTCACACCTATGCTACTTCTCCCCTGAGCCTCAAAGAATGCTCAGACTCCTAAGGGTCTTGACCCTCTACTCCTCCAACTGTCTTATAGTGCCTTTCGAGAAACTCAACGCTCTTCCTCCTAATCTTATCGACTTGGAATAGGTTCACATTACACAAAAACTATGTTGTCTTCAGAATCTGACCCTATTAAGGGTTCTTGATCTCTACAAACCTGTTGGCAGCCAATTCATTTTTTTTTATTATCCTAAAAAGCTGCGTACACCTAATTGTTTTGTAAATCGACAAGTCATCGTCGCATTTTGCAACTAGACATTTGTTTCATTTCTTACGACAATTGCAATTTGATTTCGATTCAGTTTTCACAACTGAAAGTGTGAAAACTCCTCCATTGTTGTTTGGACTGTCGTAGTCTTTTTCTGAAAGACACTTTACCATTGGTTTATAGTATAACTACGAATGACTTTCAAACTATATCCATTCACTTTGATTGCGCAACTTGATTTCTTTGGTAAAGTATTGAAAATGTTAAGTTATGAGTCATGTTTGATTTCATAAGCATCATGGTTGGTTTTGGTTTTATATATGATATGATTCTTATTGTTTTGAGCTCTTAACTTATCGTTTTCATAAGGTAATTGGTTGCAATGTTTTTACACTTTGATTATGCTAAAAAAACGCATGGGTTATATATATCAATTTGGTTTCATATTGGAGTGGCAATGTTTTACACTTGTTGCGTTGGTAAAACCTTTGGATGTCATGTTGGATCGAACTATACACTTGGCGCATGAAATTAACATATGGTATTTGTTTTATGTTTGATCGATGGCACGTTGATATGGTTGTACATCGATTTGGTTGGCCGATTAATGTGTTGATTGCTGATGGGAAAGCACTGTACCTAGCCATTAATACATTGCATGGCGGTAGTAATCCCACCACCTTCGCACGCATTACATTGATTCACTCCCCTTTGAGCGCCTGTAGCTGTTAAGCCCTATCGTTTTTACTCCTGCGTGTTGTATGGTTTAAACCAAACCCTATCATGAACATAAGCCATGGCTCCTGTCGTAAGAGCCGAGCCCAACGGGTGCCAAGCGTTACTGATGTTTGATGGTGCTTATAGTGACCTGGAAAAGTTTGGGTGGCTCCCGTTTATAAAGAAGTTCGATGGTTACAATCCTATCGTGGCTCGGTAATTTGCATTATCATTCGATGGCTGTCGAGCCAAAGTTGGAGATGTTCAACCTGAAATTAATGAACAGTTTCTTAGCTTGGCAACTAGCCTGCCTGTTAGGGGACAAAAGTGGTCCAAAAGTTACAAGGTGGATGATGTCCTGTGGACTTTGTTATTCCATTCTCGAACGGTGAACTCTTGCGACAAAGGCTTGCCTGCAAAAATGTTGAAACCACGCTGGTATGATCTCCTAATGATAATCAAGAAATTCATTACTTGTGAGGGCAGGTACGGGTTCATTTTCTTGTTTCACCTTTGTCTATTGATGGTTTTTATGGGTTTTGAACTTAGTATGCCCCACTACCTGCATAGAAGTTTGTTCAAGATGGCTAAAAGGTACAAGTGTAGCCAAGCTGATACCAGCCTCTTCCATTTGGGGTTGATTAAAATGATTATGGTTTACGAGTTAGGGTTACGTCATGATTGTTGGGCTAATTTTATCAGTCGTAATGGATTCGAAGAATCGAACCCTCCACAGGTTGATAAACCTATGGTGGCCGAAACCCAGCATATTCCCCCTGTGCCTTATAGCGTTTTGCTACCCAAACCTCTACCCGACCCACCTACAAATTTGTCTATGGCTGTGACTAAACAGGTTGAAATTGATAAACCCACAACCAAAAAGCCTAAAGCTAAAACTGGTGCTAATTCTAAAGGAAAGAAAAATGCTAGGTTAATATCTCGTATGGCGAGAACTAAACCCAAACCCCCTGCCAAATCAGAGCCTATCGTGGTCAGCGAAGACTCTGATTCAGAAATTGAACATTTTCTCGTCGATGAGTATCCTTACTCGGAAGGCTTGTGTGACAAACCTCCTCATGACTTTGTCAAGAATTTGCCACCCTGTCTGCGGGATGATCCTAATTTTCCTGGTATTAAACTACCTCGAGGAACCCTCGGTGAATCATCGAAGCCCCCTTCTGTTCAACCTGCTGCTCCACCTTGCGATCAGTGTGGATTGTGGTTGGAGAGGTACTACTTGGATGTGCCAATGTTGCAATCTAGAATCCATGATTTGGAAAACCAAGTGGCAAATTTCACTGGTCATAACGCGAAGGTGGAACCCTCTGACAAGAAGCAACGAACAACTGGTTCAATTCTATTCAAGAATGTCGAGTCAGCCACGACAATCGTCAATTCCAAATTGGCATAGCCTCAACAATCTTGCTGGTATAATTTTCACTCATTTATATGGAACATTCATAAACTCTGTATACATCGTTGACCTGCTCTGTCATGCATTTGTTGTATATAAGTTTTGATTATTAATTTTTGGATTGGTTTTGATTACATTCAATTTGATTGATCATGATTTGATTTGAATATTCTGTTATTAAGAATTGTTGATATCTTTTCTATTTTTGGAACACAATCAATATCTGTGTTCGATTTGGTTATATCCTGTGCGATATGATGGGCAAATTGGTTAGCTGTTGTGATTGTATATTCTATGTTCAGACCAGTTCGTATATCATTTGTTACATAATCAAAATTCGAATGGATATGAATAGTGGCTGTTACGATTTTAACTGCATTCGATTGTAACAAATATATCGTTTGATCTCGATTTGAGGAATGAAATTGATCGTTTCCAGTCTTACGATTTGTGTCTATAATTAAATTCAGTCATATTCATTTCAGTTATTTGTCCGGTTTATATTATGGATTCTGTTGACTCTGTCAAGACCCTGTCGGTTGACTGTGTGGTGATCAATAACGAAATGCATTTGATTGTTACTCATTCAGTCTGATTCCATTCTAAAACAATTTACCTATCTTTGCGTTTATTTGAACGATATCGATTTATTGCTATGACTATAATGAGTTAACGATGGTTATGATCATTGTTTTGTCATGTCTGTTCACCATGCGATACTCAACAACCGTATTCTATAACAAATTTTAATGGATATGTTCCGTAATTGCAACAGCCTGTTCATTTTGACAATTGAATAAAACGATATGAATTTCACACAGCTGTAACCAATCGATCGATCATTATCATATCTATTTTGGATTACATTATACAGTTTGCTTGTAATTGCATTTGGATACGAAACAATATGATTATTATTTGCCCCGATCTTGTGATAACTGAAAAACAGAGCATCCCTTACTCTATTTCGATTACATTTATTTTGATTTGGTTTAATCTAAATGATAATTTCACTTATTAGTAATTCGTTTTGATGATGAAAATAAAATAAAATTGGATTTGATTTCTTTTAAGATTTTATTTGATTGATATCTAGTCTTGTTTGCTATTTTGGACTAGCTACAAAATCAGATGATTCTGTAGCTAAGTCTGAAGAGTCAATTTTTTATTGTTTTTTTTAATAAAATATCCTTCTAATTTGATCTTTGTGTTCTATTGCAGGCAAATTCGAATTGGCAATAGATATCATGAGCAGTTAGGGGATGATCTA
>ML779984.1:663886-692495 GCA_009831015.1 Picea engelmannii
GTAATAGCTTACTACACTAAAGCTCTACATCAAAGTATAGCTATTTGGGTGAAAAGATCCAAAAAGGCCACGTTGTTAGAAGCCTTTAAAGAGGCTACTCAAATTGAAAAAGACATTCTTAGTCTTAAGGATTCTTCTAGCAACGAAACTGAGACTGTCTCTTCTTCCAAGAAGAAGATTGAAATTCTTCCCAGACCTACACAAAACCAGACACAACCCGAAAATTCTAATTTGGAAAGTTTAACCAAAGTTGTACAAAAGTTATCCAATCAGGTTATAGACTTAAAAAGGTCGATTGAAGAAGCCTCTTCGAGTAAAGGATCCTACAAACCTCCTTTCCGAAATCCTTTCCCAACCAACCGGCCTAATCCAAACCCTGAAGGCCTGAACCTAGAAAGTTTGCAATGTGCTCTACAGACAATTTTAGGAACCCAAGATGACTTGATCCCTCCTGATGTTCCTCAAGAGGAAGTCGAGCAGGAAACAACCCAAGAAGAAGAGTCTTCTCCAAATATCTTTGGTCACCTCTCTGATAGTATCTTCCAAGCTAACTTTGAGACTGTGCACCCTTACAATACTAGGAGCAAGACTGCAAACGAACCTCCTACCGATAACATTACAACTTTACCTCCAAAGCCATCTAAATCAGTAGAAACTAAACAGAGTAATGCTAGCCCTAAATTAGATTATGATGTTGTTGAAGATCTTAAGAAATTACGGGCTAACATTTCTATTTATGAGTTGTTGAAATTTCCATTTTTGTTACAAAAGATGTTGCAAAATATTTCAGACAATGGCAAGAATGGTAATTCAAATGGTAATAAGGTTGTGCAAAGCAAAGTTCCGCAAAAGACTTCCCCTAAAAACAATCCTAATCCTCAAGATAAAGGAAGCCTTCCTGTAACTCCTGTAAATCATGTAAATAACAATGTAAATAGTGTAAATAATTCAGATAAAGTAGTCTTAGAGAATGTGAGTAAGAAACCTCAAGCTACAACTCTAAGTACTCGCAAGAATGTACCTCCTTTTATTTTGACTTTCGAAATCTTCAACAGAAATGTGCATAATTGTATGGTTGACTCAGGAGCATCATCCAATGTGATGCCTTGGTCAGTTTGCCAAAAGATTAATGCCAAAGTTGAACCATCGTCTTTGAAAATCATACAACTTGATCGAACAGATGTTAAAGTTATGGGCGAGCTAAAAAATGTATTGATTATATTATCATCTAACCCTAAGGTTCATCAAATTATTGATATAATTGTGGTGGATATTCCAGAAGTATATGGTATGTTTTTGAGCAGGGACTGGTCGGAGCAGCTACATGGTTACTTCGCAATGGACTGGTCTCATTTATGGCTTCCAGAAAACGGCAAGCCCAACAAGATCAGGGTGAGTCGTGAGTGTTACCTCAAGTTCACGGTAACAGACTTGAATGACCCCAATGAACCATATACATCTCTGGCTGATTCATCTGAAGTCCAAGGGATGGACACCTACTTCGGAAATTTCATGGCTGAAATTTCACCTATCAACAATCCAGAACAGCAGTCCGAGATATTAGCATGTACGCAACCAACAACTTCTATCCAAAAATCTGGTGAGCTCGATAAAAATCAAATTTGGTCTTTATATTTTGACGGTTCCAAGTCTAAAGAAGGAGTTGGTGCAGGCTGCATCATTACCGATCCGGCTGCTAATAAAACATTATTGGCTTGTAGGCTAGAATTTGAATGTACTAACAACATTGCAGAATATGAGGCTTTATTACAAGGTCTCAGAAAAACCTTAGACATGCACATTCAGAATCTAGTTGTATTCGGCGACGCTGAGATAGTGAGAAATTCTATACATTGTCTTACCCCACATCTCAAATGTTATCAGTCTGAGTTATGGAGTTTAATGAACAAATTTTCTGCGTTTAATATAAATTCCATCCCTAGATCAAATAATACTGAAGCAGATCTACTAGCTAATGTTGCTTCTAAACTTCTTCCTGCAGAAGGATTATCCCCAAATGCATTCTCCATGGGGCTATTGTTTCGACCATATGTTCCATACAATATCACGAACTGGAGAGTATTTGATGATGATCAACAGATCATTAACTTTCTGCACATGGAAGAAACCTTCCAAGACGTTGTGATAGATGAACAAACGCATTATGACAATTTGCATGACTTTACGGTAATACCTAATTTGAAATCTCCTGAAGCTCTATCAGACATGGTAAATTCCTTACCCAAATCTGTTGCTAGACTAGAAAATTTTTATGATTTTGAAGATAAATTTAAAAAAATGGTCAATTGTAAAACCAACAGTTCCTCGTTAACTTATGAAAAAGTCAATTTAGGAACTAATGAAAAACCTAAGTGTATCAACTTAGGCTTGGAGTGTTCTAGGCAAGAAAAAGCTGCTTTTGTTAAATTATTTAAAGAATTCAAGGATGTCTTTACTTGGACTTACGAAGATCTTAAAACGTTTGATCCTAATATTATACAGCATGTCATCCCAATGAAGCCCCAAACCTTGCCCTTCCAACAGAAGCTGAGGAAAATGCATCCTAAGCTAGAACCGACCGTACAAAAAGAATTGAATAAACTCCTAAGTGCTAAAATAATTTTTCCTGTTAGACACACCCAATGGGTATCCAACCTCGTCCCAGTGCGGAAGAAAAATGGAGAAATTCGACTTTGTGTCGATTTCCGAAACCTCAACAAAGGGTCTGATAAAGATAATTATCATGTCCCTCCTATGGAACAGATACTTCAACAAGTATCTGGTTCCGAGAGGCTATCCTTATTGGATGGTTTCTCTGGATACAACCAAGTCTTGATGTCTCTGCCAGACCAGTTGAAAACTACCTTCCGTACCTCATGGGGCACTTATGCTTACCGCAAAATGCCCTTTGGATTGATTAATGCCAGTGCTACTTTTCAGAGAGCAATGGATATTGCTTTCCGAGGCTTTATCAATCACTCTGTAGTAGTCTACCTAGATGATGTAACCGTTTATTCTAAAAACAAAGACGATCATCTAGCTCACCTGTGCGCCATTCTGCTACGATGTCGTAAATTCAGCATCTCCTTAAATCCCAAGAAATCCATCTTTGCAGTGGAACAAGGTAAACTACTAGGATTCATTGTGTCTAGTGATGGAATGATTATTGACCCCGAGAGGACCCAACTCATCGCTAAACTTTCCCCACCTTCCTCCAAAAAATCCATGCAGTCCTTTCTAGGCCAGATCAATTTCATGAGAAGATTCATCCCCAGTTTCTCCGAAATGGTCAGACCTGTCCAGAACCTGATAAATAAGGACACCCAATATCATTGGGGACCCACTGAAAACCAAGTTTTTAATGATATAAAGAAGGCTATAATCGATGCTCCATCTCTCATGAGCCCTGATTTCTCTAAATATTTTACACTCTATACTTTCGCCTCTGATCGTTCCTACGCCGCAGTTCTAACTCAGAAGAATGCCGAGAATAACGAAGTACCCATCGCCTTTATGAGCTCTGCTTTCAAAGGTGCTCAACTTAACTACCCAGCAGTCGATCCGCAAGCCTATGTTGTCTTCAAGGCAGTTAAGCATTTCCGGTCTTATCTTTTGAAGTCAAGGACCAAGGTCATTGTCCCCTACCCTACTGTTAGGAACTTGTTAGTGCAAAAAGAGTTAGGAGAGAAAAGAGCCAATTGGGTCACCTCCTTGCAGGAGTATGACTTAGAGATCACCCCAGCACAGATTGTGAGAGGCCAAGGGTTGTGTAAGTTGGTAGTTGATTCGGAAACTGAACAACAAGAAGTTAGTAACATGTCAGACCTAGAACAACATGATCATAATTTGATTTGTTATACACAAAACCTAGTGAGTCCTTGGTATGACGATATTAGACACTATCTTCAACATGGATCAACACCCCGTCACCTTGACCCTGCCAAGAGAAGAGCTTTGAGACTAAAGTCCTCCTCCTTTCATCTAGTTAATGGTATACTGTTTCGTCAGAATTTTGATGGCGTACTGATGCGTTGTCTTGAGAAGGATGAAGCAGAGAAAGTCTTGCTTGAGTTGCATGCAGGAGAAGCGAGTGGTCACTTCGGTCGTGATACCACTGCTCATAAAGTCTTAAGAGCTGGTTATTACTGGCCAACACTTTTTAGAGACGCCCACGCCTTGTGCCGTAAATGTATCATTTGTCAGAAAGCGTCAGGGCGATTGCAAAAATCAGCTTTCCCTTTGCAGCCCATTACAGTCGATTCCCCTTTCCAGTAATGGGGCCTTGATATCATTGGTCCTATTAACCCTCCATCCTCACAACAACACAAGTATATTGTGACATCCACTGATTACTTTACTCGATGGTCTGAAGCCTCCGTGCTAAGAACTGTTAACACAAGTCAGGTGATCGCTTTTCTTAACTCGAATATCATCACCCGTTTTGGCATACCTGATTGTCTAGTTTTTGATAATGCTTCATACTTTTCATCTCTTGAGATGAGTGAGTTCTCCTTAGAAAAGGGAATAAAGCTTAAGTATTCCGCGAGTTACTACCCCCAGGGTAACGACTTAGCAGAATCAACCAACAAGAACTTGATCAAGATTATCAAGAGAACCGTGGCTGAAAATCACAAGAACTGGCACAACGCACTGCTTAATGCACTGTGGGCTGACAGGGTAACACCCAAAGTTGCTATAGGTAATTCTCCCTTTTTTCTCGTTTATGGCAGAGAATCCATTTTTCCACCTCATATTCTTCTTCCTTCGCTCTAATTTTCACAAAAGGTTCAAGAAGAAGAATGTCCCCCTTTAGAAAGTTGTATCAACGCTCTGATGAAGTTAGAAGAAGTAAGAACCCAAGCCAAGTGTAAACTAGATCAACATCAACAAATGATTAAAAGCTGGTTCGATTCTAATTCTGCTTCTGATTGAAATTTTGAAGTAGGTGATCTCGTCTTAAAGTGGGACAAACCACACGAAGGGAAGGGTGAACACACTAAGTTTCAAAATTTTTGGCTTGGGCCATTTTTTATTGCTGAAAAGTTGGGTCCTAGTTCTTTTCGTTTGCAGAATCTTGAAGGATAGCTTGACACCTATCCGGTGAATGGGCAAGCCCTGAAAAGATATTTTGCCTGATTTTGATTCTTGTATATTATGTAAATATTTCCTTTTGTTTTTAATTTTTGCCTTTGATTTTGATTTGATTGATCAGTTTGGTGTGTTTTTGAAACATATGCATGCTTATGCACTGAGCCATTCAGACAAAGACTATAAGAAAATCTCTTCGCTGAAGTAACTTCTGAAAAGTTGTACGAACATCAATGATATATATTTCTGAAAATGATTTTGGCAAATGTTGTTTGAAAGAAGTCAACTAATTTCGATCTCTAAGTGAAGTTTGTCGTGATCATATTTATCTTTTTACGCTGTCCCTTTTCCGTAAAGGAATGACTCAACATGATGACTCCCTGTCAAAGAAAGTTTTTTTAGAAATAAAACATTTCTGGAGCTGACTAAAGGACAGTACTTAAAAAAAAAAAAAAAAAAAATTCTGATGAGGTCTAAAAAATATGAGAAAATATCAAGATTTTTCAGTGTCACCCCGCTCAGCTATTTATAAAAGAAAAACAAAATAAAAATGTAAATAAGAGCTATGGGAAGTGTTTGTAAACCCATCGGGATGCTGAACAGGTTCGCTGGCAGCGGGTAAATGCAAGCATGGCGCCAAGACAACTTCGCCGGGGTACTGAACAGGCCTGCTGGCAGCGAAGCAATGTCAGGTAAATGAAAATATAAAAAGAAAAGAAACCTCTTCTGAAAAGTCCTTTATTCTAATCTAGAACTTCTTGACAGGATAAAGACGTCCGAGTGGGTTAAATGGAAACCCTGTCGAGGCTATGGACGCCTGCTGGAAGCAGTGGCCATGCCAACAGTATGGAAGATTTTATCATAAAAATCATGACTTGCTGATCTTTAAGACTGTTATTGGTTTGCATCTTTTAAAACATAGATGGAAAAGATGGTAAAAGTTGATGTTGGTACAATTTTCTGGTTGTTGTTTTTGAGTTGAAATTCTCTTTGCTGTCCTGATCTGAATTCATTTCTTTTGACAGAGATAACTACTTCGCCCAGTGTGTCGCCATTGTTGGCAGCCAATTCATTTTTTTTTATTATCCTAAAAAGCTGCCTACACCTAATTGTTTTCTAAATCGACAAGTCATCGTCGCATTTTGCAACTAGACATTTGTTTCATTTCTTGCGACAATTGCAATTTGATTTCGATTCAGTTTTCACAACTGAAAGTGTAAAAACTCCTCCATTGTTGTTTGGACTTTCGTAGTCTTTTTTTGAGAGACACTTTAACATTGGTTTATAGTATAACTACGAATGACTTTCAAACTATATCCATTCACTTTGATTGTGCAACTTGATTTCTTTGGTAAAGTATTGAAAATGTTAAGTTATGAGTCATGTTTGATTTCATAAGGGTCATGGTTGGTTTTGGTTTTATATATGATATGATTCTTATTGTTTTGAGCTCTTAACTTATCGTTTTCATAAGGTCATTGGTTGCAATGTTTTTACACTTTGATTATGCTAAAAAACCGCATGGGTTATATATATCAATTTGGTTTCATATTGGAGTGGCAATGTTTTACACTTGTCGCGTTGGTAAAACCTTTGGATGTCATGTTGGATCGAACTATACACTTCGTGCATGAAATTAACATATGGTATTTGTTTTATGTTTGATCGATGGCACGTTGATATGGTTGTACATCGATTTGGTTGGCCGATTAATGTGTTGATTGCTGATGGGAAAGCACTGTACCTAGCCATTAATACACTGCATGGAAGTAGTAATCCCACCACCTTCGCATGCATTACATTGATTCACTCCCCTTTGAGCGCCTGCAGCTGTTAAGACCTATCATTTTTACTCCTGCGTGTTGTATGGTTTAAACCAAACCCTATCATGAACAGAAGCCATGGCTCCTGTCGTAAGAGCCGAGCCCAACGGGTGCCAAGCGTTACTGATGTTTGATGGTGCTTATAGCGACCTGGAAAAGTTTGGGTGGCTCTCGTTTATAAAGAAGTTCGATGGTTACAATCCTATCGTGGCTCGGCAATTTGCATTATCATTCGATGGTTGTCGAGCCAAAGTTGGAGATGTTCAACTTGAAATTAATGAACAGTTTCTTGGCTTGACAACTAGCCTGCCTGTTAGGGGACAGAAGTGGTCCAAAAGTTGCAAGGTGGATGATGTCCCATGGACATTCTTATTCCAGTCTCGAACGGTGAACTCTTGCGACAAAGGCTTGCCTGCAAAAATGTTGAAACCACGCTGGTATGATATCCTAATGATAATCAAGAAATTCATTACTTGTGAGGGTAGGTACGGGTTCATTTTCTTGTTTCAACTTCGTCTATTGATGGTTTTTATGGGTTTCGAACTTAGTATGCCCCACTACCTGCATAGAAGTTTGTTCAAGATGGCTAAAAGGTACAAGCGTAGCCAAGCTGATACCAGCCTCTTCCATTTGGGGTTGATTAAAATGATTATGGTTTACGAGTTAGGGTTACGTCGTGATTGTTGGGCTGATTTTCTCAGTCGTAATGGCTTCGAAGAATCGAACCCTCCACAGGTTGATAAACCTATGGTGGCCAAAACCCATCCTATTCCCCCTGTGCCTTATAGCGTTTTTATACCCAAAACTCTACGCAACCCACCTACGAATTTGCCTATGGCTGTGACTAAACAGGTTGAAATTGATAAACCCGCAACCAAAAAGCCTAAAGCTAAAACTGGTGCTAATTCTAAAGGAAAGAAAAATTCTAGGTTAATATCTTGTATGGCGAGAACTAAACCCAAAACCCCTACCAAATCAGAGCCTATCGTGGTCAGCGAAGACTCTGATTCAGAAATTGAACGTTTTCTCGCCGATGAGTACCCTTACTCTGAAGGCTTGTGTGACAAACCTCCTTGTGACTTTGTCAAGAATTTTCCACCCTGTCTGCGGGATGATCCTAATTTTCCTGGTATTAAACTACCTCGAGGAACCCTCGGTGAATCATCGAAGCCCCCTTCTGTTCAACCTGCTACTCCACCTTGCGATCAGTGTGGATTATGGTTGGAGAGGTACTACTTGGATGTGTCGATGTTGCAATCTAGAATCCATGATTTGGAAAACCAAGTGGCAAAGCTCACTGGTCATAACACGAAGGTGGAACCCTCTAACAAGAAGCAATGAATAGCTGGTTCAATTCTGTTCAAGAATGTCAAGTCAGCCACGACAATCGTCAATTCCAAATTGGCATAGCCTCAGCAATCTTGCTGGTATAATTTTCACTCATTTATATGGCACATTCAAAAACTCTGTATACATTGTTGACCTGCTCTGTCATGCATTTGTTGTATATAAGTTTTGATTATTAATTTTTGGATTGGTTTTGATTAGATTTAATTTGATTGATCATGATTTGATTTGAATATTCTGTTATTAAGAATTGTTGATATCTTTTCTATTTTTGGAACACAGTCAATATCTATGTTCGATTCGGTTATATCCTGTGCGATATGATGGGAAAATTGGTTAGTTGTTTTGATTGTATATGCTATGTTCAGACCAGTTCGTATATCATTTGTTACATAATCAAAATTCGAATGGATATGAATAGTGGCTGTTACGATTTGAACTGCATTTGATTGTAACAAATATATCGTTTGATCTCGATTTGAGGAATGAAATTGATCCTTTCCACTCTATAATTAAACTCAACTATAATTAAACTCAATCATATTTATTTCAGTTATTTGTCCGGTTTATATTATGGATTCTGTTGACTCTGTCAAGACCTTGTCGGTTGACTGTGTGGTGATCAATAACGAAATGCATTTGATTGTTACTCATTCAGTCTGATTCCATTCTAAAACGATTTACCTATCTTTGCGTTTATTTGAACGATATCGATTTATTGCTATGACTATAATGAGTTAACGATGGTTATGATCATTGTTTTTGTCATGTCTGTTCACCATGCGATACTCAACAACCGTATTCTATAACAAATTTTAATGGATATGTTCCGTAATTGCAACAGCCTGTTCATTTTGACAATTGAATAAAATGATATGAATTTCACACAGCTGTAGCCAATCGATCGATTATTATCATATCTATTTTGGATTACATCATACGGTTGGCTTGTAATTGCATTTGGATACAAAACAGTATGATTATTATTTTCCCCGATCTTGTGATAACTGAAAAACAGAGCATCCCTTACTCTGTTTCGATTACATTTATTTTGATTTGGTTTAATCTAAATGATAATTTCACTTATTAGTAATTCGTTTTGATGATGAAAATAAAATAAAATTGGATTTGATTTCTTTTAAGATTTTATTAGATTGATATCTAGTCCTGTTTGTTATTTTGGACTAGCTACAGAATCAGATGATTCTGTAGCTAAGTCTGAAGAGTCAATTTTTTATTGTTTTTTTTAATAAAATATCCTTCTAATTTGATCTTTGTGTTCTATTGCAGGCAAATTCGAATTGGCAATAGATATCATGAGCAGTTAGGGGATGATCTACAGATTTTACTTGCATTTTATTTCCTYAGTTTAGGWGATTTTGGGAKTTTTCCCCAGATTATGTAAAACAATTTGCTATTATTCACAAGGATGTTTTACCTTGTGAGAAACCTATATAAACTTATGATTTTTGTAATAATCATCATCCTCAGTTGTGGGAGAACAAGGATATAGAATTCTGATACAGACTGGAGCAGAATTGATGTTTTGTCATAGCTTTTGCTTTTCAATATATCAACACTGTGTTTCAAGTTTTGTATATCACTTTGTTTATGGTTTACGACTACTTTAGCTATCTAAATCAAATTCAAATGATATAGTTCTATTATTGTTATCTATATCTTGTTTCTTCCTAATCGATAAAAGACATAACAATTGTTAGTTCATTTTATGAATGATAGCTTTGTCTTCTTCATAAATTGAATTGTTATATATAAGTTTTCTGCATAATAGGTTTCCCTTATTGCAGAGATTTATCATCAGAAGATTGTTATGATTTTCTTTTATGTCTTGTTTTTCTTGTAAAACACTTCAAGAAGCAGCATAGCTGATCGTTTACGGGAAGCTTAAGGACTAAATGGTGTGAATTTCTTCCTCCAACCAGCTTAAGAAGTCATCCTACACAGGGCAGATTTGGAGCATTTCCAGGTCAATTAGTTAGATGTTTATCGTTTTGATGAAGTAGTGTAATATAGATAATAGTTTAATTAGATTTATATTAGATTGTTTAATTTCAGTAAATATATTAGATTGTTTAATTTCAATAATGTTTATTTCTTTTTCATAAAATATAAAAATCAAAAGAGATCCTTGGCTGTCTAAAGGCAACAAACACATGAGTTTTACATGTTTTAATCAAATCTGTAGGTTGTCCATAGTGTACATTTGTGAATAAAGAATATTGCAGCTGATAATTAGGTAGTTGATTTGAGTTATTATAATAGTAATTAGTGGATCATCAGAATAGTTTATGTTTAGTATAATAGTTCCTTTTCTTTGTTTTATTAGTTTCTAGTTTCCTCTATTTTAGTTAGTTTCTTGTATTTAGTTAGAGTTTAGTTTGTTTTATTCACCTCTAGTTAGATTTCTTAGCTTAGATCATTTCTCTCTGGTTTTCATAGGAGACCTTAGAGTGGTGAACGGAGCCGTTAAACTCGTCAGGGTGGTCCATTCCAAACGGCTTGGGTTATTTAGACAACCCTGGACCGATTCCACTCTCCCAGTTGACTGACGGTCAATTTCGTCCGTCAACAAAACCTTGTAGGGTCTTTGTGCACAATTGCACTACTCCTCTTGATATTTTTCAAGTATGAAATACTTTACCTCTGGCGCACCCATTGCGCTTAACTCTGTGCATACTTTCACTTATCCTTAGAGTATTTAGTAAATTTGGTGTTCCTTCTGATCTTATGAACTTACTCAGACTTCAAAGGTTTTAGTCCCTTCTCTCCTCAAAGGAATTCTTGTGCACTCCTTGCACCTTCTCAAAGCACTCCTTGCTGAGTTGATAGAGTATTCAACAACTTTGTTTCTCCTCAATCTCTCTAACACTTCATAAAGGTGTTGGCACTATGCACTCCTTGCACCTGCTCAAATCATTTCTCGTTGAGCCGTCCTTTATAGTATTCATCAAATCTAAAGTACTTCCTCCTTCAATCGGGTACCAAAGTGTTCAAAAACTCTAGGTTTCTTCCCTGACACTCTTCTCTAACAAAAATCTAAAATAGAGTTATCTAGTGCACTCCTTGCACTCGCCCAAAGAACACCTTGTTGAGTTGACAGAGTATTCAATAACTATGGTTCTTCTTTCTCTGCACATTATTTCCTCTAGAGTGTTCAACAACTCTGAGGATCCTTCTGTGTTTGTAATTGTTCTGGTGTGCCCTCCTGGCACATTCGTATCTAAAATCAAACAACATTCAGATACAAACTCCTTGCACTGGCTTCACAGAGTTTCAACACTATGTTGTGCACTCCTTGCAGTAGCCTAAAAGAACTAAGAACTCTAATCAAACTCACAAATATAGGGAAGTCTATCTTCTTCTTGTAGATTGAAACCTATTCATACATATACAAAATTCACATAAACACACATAATAACCATTCGAATACATTCAGAAAACACCCATATAACACACAGAAAATCAGATGCAGGAAAAGCTACATGTTTTTTATTAATATATGAATACTTGATTATAATATGTTCAGGTTGGACCATAATAGAGTCTCAACTCTCTTCTCTCCTTGGATTACCATGATTTTCAATCTAAATTCAACAATGTTCAACAACCTCGACTGGTAATATGTTACAAACATTTATACAAGAGGGGCTCATTGATCTTTCCCTCCAAACCACCTTAGTGACATCCTATCACAATTAAAACACCTATCTACTAAGGCTAATTACATTGAATGCATACTTATATTTTATGATCCGAGGCCAAGCTCAAGATCTCTAAATCTCAAGACTATTAAAAGAAACTCCACCTACATCATGTACAAAGGCCAACTCAGCTTTACTCCATCCTTACATAAATTTATTAAAATTAAATTACATTGAATTTTAAAATTCAAGGGAAAAATGAGAGAACTCGCACCTCTCTCCCTTCTTGAATGTGCATTGATGAGTTGGATTGTTGGTGCATTTATGAGATGGAAAGAAGCTCCTGCATCATACTCCAGTGCTGTGAAAACCATGGGCTCCTACTCATGAGGTCCTCTGCTATGTTGTTGAAATCCTCCTGGATCCCAAACTTCTCTTTGGAGTTTTCCATCTACTCTTTTGCTATGATGTTGTTGATGTTTCCCTGTTGCTACTACAGGTTCTATCCTGGTCAGCTTCCATATGTTGTTGAATATCTCCTATGTTGACTTCACCACCAACCTCTTGATTTCCTCTATAGTTTAACTTAAGAATATTGATAGTTTGAATTTTTCAAATAAGGGTGAGTGCATGAAGTTTGTGGCTGAAAAAGTGGCATTTGGGTCAATAGGAACGTGCACTCCCAGGAACACATGCATGTTCTTAAAAACATGCACGCATTCCTAAACCTATAGGTTTGGAAGTGGTTGAACTTCCATGAGGTTTTCCACGTAGGTTTAGTGGTAGCAATGCGTACTCATTCCTAATTATGTGTGCACGTTCCTATTGTTAAACATTTTTAAAGGGCCATGAGGGAGATTTGTGCTCATTGTGCAAAAATCATGCTCATGTTTTGACTCTCATTAAGAAAATAGAAAGGCGATAGAGAGGATAGAAAAGGGAGAATCTTGCCACCATTTCTAGGTATGTTTGATTTATCTTATTTTTAACCCAATTTAGTCATTTCAAATTTAGTATTTTGCTCCAAAGAATCTAAATTAAAAAAATTGTAATTTTTTATTTTAATTAAAAAAAACCAACCTAAAACCAACCTAATTTACATGCCATGACTTTTAAATTGAGACATATATAAGAAAATGGAACCTCAAGACAATGTAAACCACTCAAAAGAAAATAAAGAAGATTAAAACCCCAACCCACCATAACCACCCAATGTAAATTACTCAAATTGATGACGGGTTGGTTATATTAAGAACCATTGAGGAAAAATTAAGGGACACTAAAGAGCCTAGCATAGTCTCCTTGGACACTTATTTGGACATCATTTTTAATTCCATTACAAGTGTCCAAGGGAAATTGAGCTCTATTTCTTATTATAGGGCAATAATGTATGAGCACTATAGCACTGGTTTGGAAAGAAACCAAGTCAAAGAATTGGGCATTTCAAAACAACAAATATTGTCTATTTTTAGGGATCCTAGAAATGGACAAAAACTACCATTGGCCAAGAAACACATCTCCATTTACTGGTGTATCCATCCCTAGATTAGTCAAAACTGGATGGAAAAGTGGTATATGATTTTTGATAAACCTCCCTACAATAACATAGAGATGCCCTTATATTTTATTAGAAAATTGTGGGTTGAGTTTATTTTGTGTAAGAATGTCAACTAATTTGACATTGGTGACTTATAGGGGGTGGGTTGAGGGTCCACAAAGGACTGAGATATTTCCAGGAGTGACCTCATTTTAGGTCATCATCCCCTCAATCGAAGGAATGACCACCCTACCTAGCATCCTTCTATTGTATAGATCTTGCAATAGGTACAACTAGTCATTTCATCATTGAATCGTAGCCTAGTGCAACATGGTAGCTTTGTTTCACTTTCTTGGTACAAGGTTCCTGTTAGTGACATTGATAGAGAGGTTAGAGATACACCATGCACATGAGAGTACAATGATGAGAGGGAACATGGACATAACAATCATCCATGTGAACCTCATAGATGCTCGAGTTATGGGTAGACATGATATGAGCCTATAGATCCCAGTGGACAACATAACTTCATGGAGAAGGTTAGTATTTTAATCCTCTCTATGTTCTTCACTGTTATATATTTATTTTTTATCTTGTGTATTTATATCAATATTTTAATGTATTTTATTTTTCATTTGTTATGTTTCAACACTAGATCCTCTACATAGATGGATGCATCAGTGCCTATCCCCACCACTAATCCAATAGTAGAGGTAGCCTACTCATTGGGTGCATTCCACATAGAAGTATGTATCACAATTGATAAATTCACCATAGTCATTTCTTTATTTTATGGCATCATCAAATTTTTAATGTTCTTGTGTTTCTATCAGATTTGGCATTGGTAGATGTTGAGGAATTTCCATCAGGGATGGACAAGTCACTTGTGTCATAAGCATCATGTGTAGAGTTAAATATCGTATAATTATCAAATTGTTTGTGTTTATGTTTTTGAATTCTACTATTTGGTACTAATAGTTCAATTTTATTAATATGTATGTAGTCTGCGGATATATTTTCTAGCTATAGTACAATTGCACTCCCTGGGAACCTGGGCATTGCTTCTAGTTTACCTTTCTCCATGCCTCAGAAGTTTCTTTCACTTGTACAACCTATGAGGGTCCATCGAACACCACCCGCAACATCAGTCTAATTTCATGCATCCTTAGTGGATTCACATGTAGTGCACTCATCCGCACCAACTGTATTCCACCCACCCTCCCCTCCATTTCCATAGGCCCCATCGACCAAGACCGCCACTATAAAGGTTGTCTCGGAGTAGGTTGAACAACCTACTAATCCATATGCTAGTGAATATCCATCGAGGAATGAGATATTCACAGTGAGATAATTCATTGATGAATTTTTTTTTATGTTTCATGAATTTGATTTTATGCATATTTGTTTAATTTTATTGACTTGATCCTTGTAATTGATATAGGGTGGAATCACAGAGAGACTGGGGCCAGGGAGGTGGGTAACACACTCATGATTTAAAATAGCATATGCAGTCAATTTTCGTACATTAAATTACAAATTATCATTTTATATGTTTATTAATTCATTGAGGAAAAAACCAAATAACGCTATTTATTCTTTATGTAGTCTCCAAAGCATCGGACCATGCCTAAACCTAGAACCTCTCGAGTTTCTTCCCTGATAAAGAGAATAAATATAGATTTCTAGGATGCTCTTAAGGTTGGTGAGGGTGGAAATGGTCAATGATTGACCAACTATTTCCTGTAAATGTGTTGAACCTACAAAGAATAGATCTAGCTAGAAAATACTACACACATTTGCAAAGAGAAATTAAGAAAGAAGAAGCAAGATAGAAAGAATGGAAGAATTCTCATTAACTATATTCCACACTCAAAGAGTGAATAATTTACAATATATATAGAATAAATGAGTAACTAATGAGCCATAGTGGTGGTCTAGATTGATCTGGACACACACCAACAATTACAAGAGTAAATTGCCACCTAGTCTAGTCTCTCAGGCAGTTATGGGAGTGAAATGCCACCTAGTTGAGTTAACTAGTCAACTAGTCTTCAGTTAATTGTCTGAACAAAGAGTAGTGAGTTGGTGATGATCCCAATGTTTCATGGTGACAAAACCAATGCAACATCTAAACTCAACTCAACTAGTCAAACTGAAGTGTCAACTGAAAGAGAATATTCTCCAGGTGGAATATTCTCTCCTAAAATATAGGAGACTAGATAATGACTAATTATGACTAATAAACAAAGAATAACTTTAGGAAAATAAATCCTAGATGTGTGTGAATTAACTCCAACACCCCCCCTAAACATCACTATGGTGAAAATAAAGAATGGGTCTCAGCTACGAGGCCATGTTAGGTACCTAAATACAAAAGATAAACTGAACTAAACGAGGAAAGAGGAAAAACCTCGTGGGAACAAAACCCCCCCTCAAATTACAATGCATAAAATAAAAAATGATAAGGAACAAAAGGCAGTTGCTAAGCAACCATGTCCTTCACTCCAAGAAGACCTCGCAACTGTGCAAGTTTGTGATCTTTGAAGATTTTGTTGAAGATGTAGATGTCTGCACGGATCTAATGAAGTATATGCATCATTGATATTTCCACACATATCCACTTTCTCTTCTTGTAATGAACAATATCCAAATAAATTTTGGATAAAACTTTGAAAACCGTGCGGCCGTTTCCCGAAAAACGATGAAATTTTGTTGATTTTGAAACGATCATAACTTCACTTTCTGGACTCCATTTCGGATGATTGTTTTTTTGAAATTGGATATGTTCCTGAGAGGAATTCAAATATCCAATTTGTTTTTGCAATTTTTTCTCAGAAAATATCATAATGGCGTCTGATGTGTGTGGATATCTTTTTGTCTCCTGACATGCATGCATGGTGCATGCAAAAGTGTTTGCATGTGACTCCTGATATGCATGCCATATATCTTCCACATGAATTTCAGAAAATAAATCTGAAATGGAGTAGACATCATCTTCAATTATTGGAATATTAATTTCTACAAAAACGTTTGTAGAAGAGTCTTCATAATAAGAGGCATGATCTTCTGATGGCTTCTCTTCTGGCTCTATCTGTTCGACCTCCTGCATGAAATCTTCACAATATTATTTATTCCCAACTAGAACCTCCAATCTGGTCCATAATTCATTTGGATTTAATCCTTGTGATTCTTCATATACTTGATGGAAAAGTTCGGGAGAAACAGACATGCCAATACTTCCTATGGCCATATCTTGTCTATTGAGAAAATCATTTTTCTCATCGACAGAATCAGGATCTACTTTCATTTCCATAGTAATTTGGTACAAGCCTCTGCATCTAAGTTGAAGCAAAATTTTTGGCTTCCATTCCAAATAGTTATGAGACGTGAGAAGTATTTCCGGTGAATAATCCATCTTTGTTGTCTTCAATATTTTGTACCTGCAAAAAATGATTTGGTGTAGATTTTTCTTAGTATTCCATCAGCTCTGATACCATGTAAATGTGTTGAAACTACACAGAATAGATCTAGATATAAAATACTACACACATTTGCAGAGAGAAACTAAGAAAGAAGAAGCAAGATAGAAAGAATGGAAGAATTCTCATTAACCGTATTCCACACTCAAAGAGTGAATAATTTACAATATATATAGAATAAATGAATAACTAATGACCCATAGTGGTGGTCTAGATTGATCTGGATACACACCAATAGTTACAAGAGTAAACTGCCACCTAGTCTAGTCTCTCAGGTAGTTACAGGAGTGAACTGCCACCTAGCTAAGTTAACTAGTCAACTAGTCTTCAGTTAACTGACTGAACAAAGAGTAGTGAGTTGGTGATGATCCCAATATTGCATGGTGACAAAACCAATGCAACATCTAAACTCAACTCAACTAGTCAAACTGAAGTGTCAACTGAAAGAGAATATTCTCCAGGTGGAATATTCTCTCCTAAAATATAGGAGACTAGATAATGACTAATTATGACTAATAAACAAGGAATAACCTTAGGAAAATAAATCCTAGGTGTGTGTGAATTAAATCCAACATTTCCATTTTGTATCTAGTCCACCATATGGATGTCTTTTATGTTAGGGAACTTGTTTCCGCTTTGTATATTGGGCACAAGTTTCCATTTTGTAAAAAATGTACAATTTAGATTATATTGAATATATATATACACACACATACATTTCATGGCACATTTTTTATGAATCTCATTGTTACTGGATTTTATGTTGATGAATATATGAATTCCAAAGTGTATGAATTTTATGTGTATTAATCCCTTGATTTTATTCCAAAGTGATTATAAATACTTGCATTATGCATTATGGAATATCTTATGGTGGAAAATATTGCTAAGTCCTAAATCCATAAGAGATGAATGGTGGTCAAGTAGCATTTCTTGCTAATCAACCATGTATCTCTACATCATCGATAGATCATTCCTTCTAAATTATTTACATGAATGTTGTGGATATCCATATTATAACTCACAAAAAACAATACATAATACCTCTTGAATTATCTCGATCTAAATCCAATGACAATCCACACTTAAATAGTGGTCACCTGAAAATATTGTGACCTAAAAAATGTCATATTACAATAATTATTTATAGAAATAAATTTGCTCATTTATCTTCTACATAATTTTAAATCACTTAACAATCTCAGCTCAATGTTATGTCAAATTGAGCTCCATAACTAGTACTAGAATTACACAATTACGAAGATGACATAAGATAAAATTCAATTATGCAAGTACACAACATTTGGACAACCAAAAAACTTCATATATATTTAGAATATGAAGTACATGCATCTACCAATATCTTATCAAGGGTTGTTAGTAGTAAGGATCTTCAAGCCCTAGATATGGAGACCATAAGATAACATTAATCAATAGCTTACTCCATTAGAGATCATCAACAAGGTATCATACACAATGGTAAGTCATTTTTAGAACCTAAATTTGTATCCCACACTTGTACAATATCAAATCCCTTTATATTCTCGATAACAAGAACATTAGGTAGCACTAGGGTTTTCAAATGCCACAAAACCCTAACTTCTTCTCTTACCATGGCTACATGATAAAACTATTTCTTTCCTCATCTAGGTATAATTCCTGGTATTCCTAGTCTCCTTAGGAAAAAACCTTCCCTCTAGTCTTCCCTTGACATTCCTTTGAAAAGCCTAATTGTTATATTCTTAGTTGATTCAATCCATAATTTGACCATTTTCCAAGGCATGCACATTATTCCTGATCTGTATTATTTTCGACATGAAATGAGAGTAGAGATATAATAAATAAATGTAGAGAGATATATCAAATATATAATAATATAACAGACATATATCAAATATCTAATAATATAACAGACATATATCATAGATATAACCATAAACACAGAGATACAGTAATACACAACTTCTAGTAATGAACGAAATGTACAAAACTTTAGAAATACAGAGTGAAAGTCTTGCTAGAATGATGGGATCTTATCTCTGAGAAGAGATGTGACAGCTAGGTCATTCGCTAGAAGATGGTGATGTTTACAATGAGGCTCTAGAGGAATTTTTAACATAAATAAAATCCAAAACCCTAACCATGGAAGATGAAAATACAACAAGTTTGTGGACACCGTTTTGGGTAGTTTGGTGTATCAACTTCCCAGGGGAGTAACCTTGGCATATAATCTTTGTTTGGGGTGCATGATAGCTCATTGAAAAGGTATAGATGAGGAACTGCATTTCACGGTCCTAATCATATGTTTGTCAATCATTGAGGTGCTCGATTGTGAAAAAACCTCGTTTAGGCCCTCAAAATGGCCCCAAAAGTTTAGGACCTGAAAATTGCTAAAAATAATAAATTGTCAAAGAACTGGTTTGAGCCAGTTGGAATAGGTGGGTGTCCATCGATATCCACCTAGATCAATTCCCCTCTTTCTATGCATGGCATATATAAAATCATTTGATTTATGTGTAACCCTTCATAAATGCCAAAAATACTAGTGAGTGACTCATTAATGACGCATGTTTGTTTATATTGCGTAGTGGGTATATGTAAATTTTGTTAAACCCGTCAATTATTAATAACATTTATTCTGTATTCCATTTTGTCCACTAAACTTATTGATTTTCATCAATAGCATGAGATATTTCACATGGAAGCTATATCTTAGAGTGGGTATCATTTTTCACCTACAAATAAAGGTTTTGAGGTCACATTTAATGAAACACCATATAAAGTAATTCTATGCTACCAAAATTCCTCCATGGACACTTCAAACCATTAATTTTTTCCCTTCACCACATATGAGAGCTTATTTCACATTCCTACCCAATTTTGGGGTTATAGAACACAAGGAGAAAAACAACTCTCCCAAACTCAATCCCACAAACTTGTTGATGCCATGTCATTTCCATCCCATGCCATTGCAATTACATTGTAATGCCTTTCCAATTCATTCCATGGCATGCCATTTCCATGTCATTTTCATTTCCATGCACTTTCCATGCCTTTCCATGTCATTCCATTGCCATGCCTTGCCAATCCATGCCATGCCATTTCCATTCCTTTCCATGCCATGTCATTTCCATGCCAATGCTATTCCTTTTCAATCCATACCATGGCCTTCCATTGCCATGTTATTTCCCTGCCTTTCCTTTCCATGCCATGTCATGTCATGCCTTTCCTTTGCATTCATTTTCATGACATGCCTTGCATTTCTTTTCCATGCCATGTATTTCCACGCCATTTGTTTCCTTTACATGCCATGCCATTCCTTGCCATCCCATGTCTTTCCTTGCCTTTCCATGCCATATCACACCATGCCTTGCCTTTGAATGTATTTCCATGCCATTCCTTGCATTTCATTTCCTTTCCATGCCATGCATTTCCTTTTCTTTCCATGCCATGCCTTGCATTGTGTTTCCTTTCCATGGCATTCCTTGCCTTTCCATGCCATGACTTGACATTCCATGACTTGTCATGCCATTCCTTGCCTTTCCTTGTCTTCTATTTCCATGCCTTTTCATGCCATGCCATGCCATTCCTTTTCTTTCCATGCCTTGCCATCTCTTACTGTCAAATTTCATGCCTTGCCTTGAAATGTCATGCCTTGCCTTACCATGTCATTCTATGCCTTACATTGCCTTCATTTTCCATGACATGACATTCTTTTCCTTTCCTTTCCATTCCATACTTTCCATTCCATTCCTTTCCTTGACATGCCATGTCATTCCTTTCCTTCCATTTCCATGTATTTCCATGGAATTCCATACCTTTCATTGCCATGCATTTCCATGCCTTGCCTTGCCATGTGATTCCACACCATGTCATTCCTTGCCATGTCATGCTTTTCATTTCCTTTAATTTCCATTCCATGCCACTCCATTCCTTGAATTTACTTTCCTTTCCATGCCATGCCATGCCATGCCTTACCTTTTCATGCCTTTACTTGCCTTTACATGTCTTTCCATGCTTTTCCTTTCCATGCCATGCCATGCCTTTCCTTGTGCTTCCTTTCCATGCCATGCCATTCCTTGCATTGCCTTGCCTTGAAATGCCATCCCATGTCATGCCTTGCCTTTCCATGGCATGAATTACCATTCCATGCCTTGCCTTACCATGCCATCCCATGCCATGCCTTGCCTTGTCTTTCCTTGCCATGCCATGCCATGTCATGCTTGGCATTTCCTTTCCTTACCTTTCCATGCCATGCCATGCCATGCCTTTTCTTTCTATTCCATGCCATGCCATTCCTTTCCTTTCCATGCCATGCATTTCCATGCCATCCCATGCCTTGCCTTCTATTACCGTGCCTTTACATGCCTTGCCTTGCCATTCCTTTCCATGCCTTTCCTTTCCATGTCATGCCTTTCCTTGCATTTCCTTCCCTTCCCTTGCCATGACATGCCATTACATGCCTTACCTTGCCATGATATACCATGCCATTCTTTGTCATGAAATTATTTTCCATACCATGCCATGCCTTTCCATGTCTTTCCTTGCCAGGTCATTCCATGTCATTGCATGCCTTTCCTTTCCTTTACTTACCATGCCATGACATGCCATTCCATGCCTTTCCTTTTCATGTCTCTCCTTTACATTCTTTTCCTTGGTATGGTATGGTATTCATTTCCTTGGTATGGTATGGTATGGTATGGTATCATTGCTATTCTATGATATGGTATGGTATGTTAAGCCTTGTATTTCAATGGTATGGTATGCTATGGTATTCCTTTTCTTTCCCTGGTATGGTATTGTATCCTTGGAATGGTATGATATGTTATTCCTTGCCTTTACAAGCCATGGTATGGTATGACTTGCCTTGCCTTCTCTTCCCATGGTATGGTATGGTATGGTATGGTAATCCTTTCCTTTCCTTTCCATGGTATGGTATGGTATGGTATGCCTTTCCTTGCTAACCCATGGTATGGTATGTTATGGTATGGTATGGTATGGTATTCCTTTCCTTGCATTGCCATGGTATGGTATGGTATGGTATGCCTTGCCTTAGTATTGTATGTTATGGTATGGTATCCTTGGAATGGTATGGTATGGTATGGTATGCCTTTCCTTTCCATTCCATGGTATTGAATGGTATGCCTTTCCTTTCCATTCCATGGTATTGAATGGTATTCCTTTCCTTGAAATTCCATGGTATGGTATGGTATGGTATGGTATTGTATGGTATGCCTTTCCTTTCCATGGTATGGTATGGTATGCCTTTCCTCGCCATGGTATGGTATGCCTTGCCTTCCATGGTATGACATTGTATGGTATGGTATGCCTTGTCTTGGTATGGAATAGTATGGTATGTTATCCTTGGCATGTTATGCCATGACTTGAAGGAAAGGTATTCCATGCCTTGAAGGAAAGAAAAGGAAAGGAAAGTGAAGGCAAGGTATGCCAGGCCTTGCCTTTCCATGCCATGAATTGACTTTTCATTCCTTGCATTTCCATGCCATTCCTTGTGTTTCCTTCACTTTCCATGCCTTTACATTCCATTCCTTTCCTTTCCATGCCATGCCATGCCATCCATTTCCTTTCCTTCACTTGCCATGCCATGCCTTCCCATGCATTTACTTTCCATTCCATGTCATTCCATGCCTTCCATTACCTTCACTTGTCATGCCATGGCTTTCCATTCCATGCATTTCCATTTCATGCCTTTCCTTGACTTTCCATTCCATGCCATGCCTTTCCATACCATTCCTTTCCATGTCATGCCTTTCCATACCATCTCTTTCCATGACATGCCTTACCTTGCCTTCACTTGCCATTCCTTTTCTTTCCATTCCATGCCTTGCCATACTATTCCTTGACATACCTTGCCTTGCCATGCCATGCCATGCCTTTCCTTGCCTTCAATTTCCATGCCATGCCATGCCTTTTCTAAATGAACAAGGTTAATATGTAAACAATTCTTGTACTAAATGAAAATTTTTAATATGTAAAAATTACAATAAAAGGATACATTAAGCATGTAATTCTACAACTTGTTATCCCATATATCTTAGATAGAAATACTTGCAGGAGAATTTCAATGTCATAACATAAGCTCTCTTTATTCATATATCTACGGTATCTTTATAGTTACAAAACATGGATTATCATAATTAATAGGATTTACCTAGACCTAAACCTACACATACACCTACACCTAGAGCTATACCTTTATTTGGCTTGCAATGTCATGCCATGCTTAGCCTTGTCATGTCTTGCCTTCGATTTCCTTGCCTTGCCTTACTTTTATTTTCCTTCCATTTCCATACAAACATGTCCCTAAATGGATTGAGGAGGAAAGTTTAAACTTGTGATAAAACTCAAACTGGGACTTGGATGAGTGAACCATTGGTTGCATTGAATCCGGGGCACTAGGTTTATACTAGTGGGGCCCACTCGGTGTCATTCTATCAATCGTAAAATTATTTGTTGGAGTGTCTCCGGCTCTAGGGTTTTTTTGAATGAGGCATAACACAATTTATGAAGAGGAGGTCAATTTTCAAGAACATTGTTCTAAGAATTTTTTGATAGTGTAGTTGCATGGGCCTTGGAAAAATATACTTGTTGGATCTTACATAACTTTGTTATGATTCTCGATTTGGATTTTATGACCCTGACCAAATTGGCCACATGTACCTAAATGAATTGAGGGGGTGAGTTGCAACTCGAAATAAAACTAAAACTAACACTTGGATGGGAGAACCGTTAGTTTCATTGGATCAAAATAACTTTGTTTCAACTAGTGGGGCCCCTCCGTTATTATTCCATCGATCGTAAAACTGTTTGTTGGAGTATCTTCGACACTAGTGTTTTTCCCAATGAGGCATAGTGCAATTACTTAAGAGGAGGTAAATTTTTAAGAATTTTGTTTTTAAGAAAATAGTGTCGGGTGTTTGTGGGTAGTGTAGTTGTGTGGGCCTTATTCAAACAAACTTGCGATATCTTACATAAATCCATTATGCTTCTTGGTTTGGATTTTATGCCCCTCGACCAAATTGGCCATATGTCCTTGAATGGATTGAGGACGCAAGTTGAAACTTGTGATAAAAATCAAAATGAGACTCAGATGGATGAAATGTAAGTTGCATTAGATTCAGAGCACCAGGTTTCATCTAGTGTGGCCCCTCTGTTGTCATTCTGTCGACTAGAAAACCATTTGTTGGAGTATGTTCGACACTAGGGTTTGCTTAATGAGGCATAGTGCAATTTTTTAAGAGGAGGTTGATTTTCAAGAACATTGTATCGGGCCTTTGTGGGTAGTGTAGTCACATTGGCCTTGGCCAAATATACCTGTAGGATCTTACATAAGTCTAGTATGCTCCTTGGTTTGGATTTTATGCCCTTGAACCAACTTAGCCACATGTCTATGAATGGATTGAGGAGGTGAGTTTCAACTCATGATTAAATTGAAACCAAGACTTGAATGGACAAATGGTCATTTTCATTGGATCCATAGCACCAAGCTTCATCTAGTGGGTCCCCTCTCCTATCATTTCTTAAATCGAAAAACTGTTTTTTGGAGTATCTTTGGCATTAAGGATTTTCTCAATGAGGCATAGTGCAATTTTTGAAGAGGAGGTCGATTTTCAAGAAAACTGTGTAGGGAATTTTTGGATAGTGTAGTCACATGGTCCTTGGACAAATAGATTTGTGGTAGCTTATGAAGCTTTGTTATGCTGGTGGGTTTTGATTTTATGCCCCCGAACAATATTGGCCACATGTCCCCTAATGGATTGAGGTGGCAAGTTGCAACTTGCAATAAAACTAAAACTGAGACTCTGATGGATGAATCATTAATTGAAATGGATATGGAGCACCAGGTTTCATCTAGTGGGGCCCCTTTGATGTCGATCAAAAAATCGTTTGTTAGAGTATCTCCAACACTAGGATTTTTCTCAATGAGGCATAGTGCAATTTTTGAAGAGGAGGTCGATTTTCAAGAACACTTTGTCAGGAATTTGTGGGTAGTGTAGTCACATCATCCTTGGAAAAACAAAGTTGTGGGAGCTTTTAGAAGTATGCTATGTTTCTTGGTTTGGATTTTATGCCCCCAGACCAAATCGGCCACATGCCTCTAAATGGATTGAGGAGTCGAGTTACAACTCTCGATAAAACTCAAACCGAGACTCGGATGGACAAACCTTCAGTTGCATTTTATCTGGAGCATCGGGTTCTAGCTAGTGGGTCTACTCTGTTGTCATTCCATCGACCAGAAAACTGTTTGTTGGAGTATCTTCAGAACTAGGGTTTTTCTGAATGAGGCATAATGCATTTTCTTAAGAGGAGGTCGATTTTCAAGAACATTGTGTTGCACATTTGTGGGCAGTGTAATCACATGGGCCTTGTCCAAATAGACTTGCGACAACTTATGAAACTCCGTTATGCTACTATTTTTGGAATTTATGGCCCCGGAACAAATTGGCCACGTGTCCCTGAATGGCTTGAGGTGGTGAGTTGCGACTCACGGTAAAATTCAAACTGCTACTTGGATGAACGAACCATTAATTGCATTGGATATGGAGGACAAGTTTCAACAAGTGGGGCTCCTCTGTTGTCATTTTGTCGGCTGGAAAACCATTGTTTGGAGTATCTTTGGCACAAGGGTTTCGCTCAATGAGGCATAGTGAAATTTTTGAAGAGGAGGTCGATTTTCAAGAACACTATGTCAAGATTTTGTGGGTGTTGTATTCATGTGGGCCTTGGCTAAACAAACTTGTGGGAGCTTACTAAACTCTGTTATGCTACTCGGTTTGGATTTTATGCCCCTAGACAAAATTGGCCACATGTCCTTGAATGGATTGAGGAGATGAGTTGCAACTCACGATAAAACTTAAAACGAAACTCGAATGGACGAATCGTCAATTTCATTGAATTTGAAGAACCAGATTTTAGTTAGTGGGGCCCCTCCTATGTTATTCCATTGACCAAAAAACCATTTTTTGGAGTATCTTTGTCACTAGGGTTTTTCTTAGTGCTTATTACATATGTTTGAAAATTTAACACCTTGTTAGGCTAGACATGGAATGGCAAGTGAAGGCATGTAAAGGCATGAAATGACAAGGCATAGTGATCTAGGTGGATCATCTCAAAATTCGATAGAGTTAAAATATTCAAAATGAAAACTAAAGCTTACAAAGTGAAAGAGCTCGTTAGCGGCTTTTCGGTGACGTTCGTTTTAGGAAAAATGGCCTCCAGGTGACAAAGATATGAGCAATGGAAGTTTCGTCAAAGATGGTTAAAATGGATTAAATATGATTAGAAATGGTTTGAAAAAAAAAGGGGTGGTCAAGGGCCTAGTCCAGGCCCTTGACCTTGCCAACACCGAGGCCCCCTTGGTATTAAAACCATGTCATATATCCAAATATTATATGTATTAAAAACCCACAAAAGGAACCAACCATAAAATATACCATGTCATATATTAAAACCCAAAAATCGCGCGCCAACCATAATATATACCATGTAATGTGATATATATATTAAAACCCAAAAATCGCGGGCCAACCATAATATATAAATCATGTCATGTGATATATTAAAACTCAAAATCGCGTGCCAACTATAATATATTTAAAACCATTCCATGTTAAAACAAATATATACCAAATCGCACCAAGGAGGGGAAGCCCACAGGTTTGACCCCGGGACTTCTGCCACACCCTAACCACTATAACAACCACAGCTACCAACGGGCCACCGCTATGAGACGTGACAATGGGTGGTGCACAAAACTTAAAAGGTGCAGAAATGAGAGGGAATTGGGTGGGCATGTGGCCATGGCCCACGACCCTTTTTGGGTTTTGATTTCATTATTTAAATGAAGCATGGGCACAAATCCCGAGAAGGAGTTTTGATGCAAGCAGATATAGGCATGTAGATCGAGGTGATGTTTCACAGTGACCGAAGCAAATTTACACATAGATTGAGGTGGTATTTCCATGCAGTTCGAGGTGGTATAGAATTGACACGCATCTTGAGGCTGTACGGACTGCACAATCAGGGGTAGATTTGGGAATTGTGCCAAAAAGGGCATTCGAAGTCCAGTTTATGAAATATATCAAGTTTATACTCAAAAGTCTCAGTTTTTCGCAAGTATTCCAGATCCAGCTTCATTTTTTGCATTCAGGCATCCAAATAGAAAAGTGCTCACAGAACCTTCCAGATACACAGAAAGGTATCCATGTTTATACTTAAAAGTATCATAATTTCATCTTGCAGTTGTTGTTGAAGTTTGTTACTGTATATGACAGACAAAAATCAGAATTCATTTTGTAAGCATTTGAATACTTAATCTATCGGCCTTCCCATTTGGAAAGTGGCCCGGAGACGTAGCCAGGAATTCTGGTGAACTCCGTTACCAATTCTTGTTTATAGATAGTTTGATTACAAGTTTATGTGCTTGATGAATGTTCTTTAATTTTGCATTCATAAAGATGGTTAACAATTAAAAAAATTCACATGCAAGTAATGGTTAAAGATCAGGTTAAATTTCAAATCAAGTTGGTATCAGAGTGAGTTTAACCATTGCTTTGTGAGTTGATGTTAACAAGATCCAAGCTTCAGCATGGTGAAGGAGAACTTGAAGAGTTCGATCCAGATATTGGATCAAGAAGAGGAAGGATGTCTTCACCAAAAGGAGAAAAAACAACTTCTTCTATCCCTTATGAAGGGGAATTTCTGAAAGCTTTCATGAGAATGAAAATGATGGTAGAGGAGCTCTATCAAGATCAAAATAAAGGTGAACAAGATGGACCATCTCATACAGAAGGTAAAAAAGAAGGAGGTGATGAGGAACCCCCTAAAACCCCACCAACTTCTCCATCTCTTCTTGATGGTTCTATTCCTTTTCAATTTGAAAAACAAAAAACAAAAGTTGATTTTAATATGCCTCATTTAAAGCTTGATATTAAGTTTGATTTACCTATGTATAATTGTTAAGGTCCTAACCCGCACATAGGTAGATCAATGTATTCGGATGTAATAAAGGTCAATATTAATAAGGCCTTTCAATAAAATAGAATAAGGCGGATGTAAGAAGACCTAATAGAAGCTTCCACTTCTAGAAGGATATTCCTCTAGATGCTTCTCTTAATAGACATATTTAGTATAAATAAGAGGTGAGGGTATGAGAACCCTAGCTTGGAGATTATTGTAACAGAGCACTGCTCGACTAGAGGTTTCCCCCTCGAAGAGGCCTATGAACATTGCTTTCTGAATCAAATTTCTTTTTCTATTGCTATTTCGTATATCATTTCTGTGTATTGTGAAGATTATGTTGGATATTTTACTGTTATTCTGCCATTTCTAGCATTTTATTTTTGTTCTGCATATTTTATATAACTGGTATCTTGCAAGTGGTATCAGAGCACTTTCCTTGGCAGAAATTGTGGGTATTTTTTTTCAGGGTAGAGACATATTTCGACGTCTTTAAGCCACAGAGATCTGTCATTACACGCATAAACCCGTGGTTGAGGGATTCATACATGCAGGAAATACAAGTGGTTCTTAAGCGCACATCTGTTGGCCACCCTTGTAACCCCTGTTGGTACCCCTTCGAGTGGTAGCACATCAGACAACACCTGTGTACGGATCGACCTAGATTTCCTGAAGCCCTCTTTAGATAAACCT
>ML779984.1:701327-721455 GCA_009831015.1 Picea engelmannii
TGAGATGACTGCTCATTTGTTCTTCCAAAATGTATGGGTCCATTTTGGACTTCCTACTTCTATTATTTCTGATCGAGATTCCTGATTTCTTGGGAAATTTTGGTCATCATTATGGGAACTTATGGACACAAAGTTGAAGAAAAGCACAATATTTCATCCACAAACCGACAGTCAAACTGAAGTGGTCAACAGGACTGTGGTACATATTCTTTGAGGGTATTTTGCTAAGCATCCCAAGCTTTGGGATGAACAATTTATTTATGTACAACATGCCTACAATAGAGCTATACACTCTTCTACTCAAAAGTCTCCTTTCGAGACATGTTTTGGGTACTTGCCAAAGTCTCCTTTAGACTTCATTTTTGGGAAAGATACAGTGGAATGTGAATAGGTTGATGCAGATAAAGCTTGAAGGTTTATTCAACAGAATCAGGTAATTCATCAAGCAGTGCAGGAATAGTTGGAATCAAGTCAAGCCAAATACAAAAAAAGGCATGACAAGCATCGCATAGATCATTATTTTCAGATTGGTGATCAAGTATGGCTTCATATCAGCAAAGATCGACTTCAAGGTGAAGGTAGAAAGTTGAAACCTATCAGGTATGGACCCTTTACAATTTTGGACAAAGTTGGTAATAATGTTTTTCGGTTAGAATTGCCTCCTTATATGAAAATGTATTCAATTGTTAATGTGGAAAACTTGAAATTGTATCAGCCACCTATGATTATAGACCAAGATGTATAGGTTCAAGTACCTTCTATGGATGAGTTTTCTCCTGAGTATCTTAATGAACTTCAGGAAGATGTAATACTGGATAAGAAGGTCAGATCATCATGAAAAGGAGACATGGAGTTTCTTCGAGTGGGGTTAAAAGGAATGCATCCAAGCAAAGCAAGGTGGATAGAGATCGAAAGAGTGAGTGAATTATACCCTCACTTATTTTCTGAATGATTTCATATTTTTTGTGGCCAAAACGTTTTCCAGTGGGAAAGTTTGATCCAGGTGGATCATATCCAAATTCGATAGAGTTAAAGTATTCAAATTGCAAAGTAAAGCTTAAAAAGTGGAAGATATTGTCAGCAACTTTTCGGTGACGTTCGTTTTAGGAAAAACGGCCTCCAAGTGACAAAGATATGAACAATGAAAGTTTCATCAAAAATGATTAAAATGAGTTAAATATGATTAGAAATGGTTTGAAAAAAAAAGGGGTGGTCAAGGGCCTAGCCCTTGCCAACACTGAGGCCCCCTTGATATTAAAACCATGCCATATATCCAAATATTATATGTATTAAAAACCCACAAAAGGCGCCAACCATAAAATATACCATGTCATATATTAAAACCCAAAAATCCAAAAATTGCTCGCCAACCATAATATATATACCATGTAATGTGATATATATTAAAACCCTAAAATCGCGTGCCAACCATAATATATAAACCATGTCGTGTGATATATTAAAACTCAAAATCATGTGCCAACTATAATATATTTAAAACCATGCCATGTTAAAACAAATATATACCAAATCGCGCCAAGGAGGGGAAGCTCGCGGGTTTGACCCCGGGACTTCTGCCCTACCCTAACCACTATAAAAACCACAGCTACCGATGCACCATCACTATGAGACGTGGCAGTGGGTGACGAGAAAAACTTAAAATGTGCATAAATGAGCAGGAATTGGGTGAGAGTGTGGCCATGGCCCACGCCCCTTTTTGGGTTTTGATTTCATTATTTAAATGAAGCATGGGCACAGATCCCGAGAAGGAGTTTTGATGCAGAGACAGGCAAACAGATCGAGGTGGTTCTGCACAGTGACTAAAGGAAAACCAAGGTGGTATTTTCACGCAGTTCAAGGTGGTACATAATTGACATGCATCTCGAGGACCTACAGACTGTACAATTAGGGGCAAATTTGGGAATTGTGCCAAAAAGGGCATTCGGAGTCCAGTTTCTAAAATATATCGAGTTTATACTCAAAAGTCTCAGTTTTTCACAAGGATTCTAGATCCAGCTTCAGTTTTTGCATTCAGGCATCCCGACAGAAATTTTTTCACAAAGCCTTCCAAATACACAGAAAGGTATCCATGTTTATACTTAAAAGTCTCAAAATTTCATCTTGCAGTTGTTGTTGAAGTCTGTTACTGTATATGATAGAAAGAAATCATAAGTCATTTTGTAAGCATTTGAATACTTAATCTATTGGCCTTCCCATTTGGAAAGTGGCTCGGAGATGTAGCCAGGAAGTCTGGTGAACTCCATTACCAATTATTGTTCATAGATAGTTTGCTTACAAGTTTATGTGCTTGATGAATGTTCTTTAATTTTGCATTCATAAATATGGTTAACAATTAAAAAAATTCACATGCAAGTAATGGTTAAAGATCAAGTTAAATTTCAGATCACATAGAAAGTGAAGTCATGCAAAGAAAAGGCAATGCAAGGCAAGGCATGGAAAGGAATGACAAGGAAAGGAAAGGCAAGGAAACAAAAAGCATGAAAAGGAAAGGTAATTCATAGCATGGAAAGGCATGGCATGGAATGGAAAGGAAAGGAAAGTCATGGAAAGGCAAGGAAAGGCATGGAAAGACAAGGTAAGGCATGGAAAGGCATGGAAGGTGAAGGAAAGGAATGACAAGACATGGAAAGGCAAGGAAAGTGAATGAAAGTCATGGCATGGCAAGGAAAGGAATGACAATGAATGGCAAGGCATGGAAAGGAAATGAAAGTGAAGGAAATCCATGGAATGGTATGGAAAGGAAAGGCATGGAAAGGCAAGGAAAGGAATGGGAAGGAAAGGAAAGTGAAGGAAATGCAAGGTATGGGATGGCATGGAAAGGAAAGAAAAGGTCTAGAAAGGAAAGGCATGGAAAGACAAGAAAATGAATGACAAGGCAAGGAATGCCATGGAAAGTGAAGGAATGTGAAGACAAGGAAAGTGAAGGCATGGCAAGTGAATGCAAGTCAAGGAAAGTGAAGGCATGCAAAGTGAAAGAAAAGAAAGTGAAGTAATGACAAGTGAAGGAAAGGAAAGGAAAGTGAAGAAAATCCAAGGAAAGTAAACTCATAGCAAGTGAAGGAAAGGAAAGTGAAGGCATGGAAAGTGGGGGAATGGAAAGTGAAGGAAATGAAAGGAAAGTGAAGGTATCACATGTCATGGAAAGGCAAGGAAATCCATGGAAAGGAAATGGAAGGAAATGAAAGTTAAGGTAAGGAATGACATGGGATGGCATGACAAGGCAAGGAAAGGCATGGTGTGACAGAGCAAGGCAAGGTATGGAAATACAAGAATACCATAGAAAGTGAAGGCAAGTGAAGGCATGGAAAGTGAAGGCAAGTGAAGGCATGGCATGTGAAGGAAGGGAAATTGAATGCATTGCAAGTGAGGGAAAGTGAATGCATTGCATGTGAAGGAAACACAAGGCAAGTGAAGGAAAGACAAGGAAAGTGAAGGAATGGAAAGTGAAGGTAAGGAAAGTAAAGACATGTAAATTGAAGACAAGGTAGGTGAAGGCATGGCATGGAATGGAAAGGAAACATAAGCTATGGAAAGGAAACTCAAGGCAAGGAAGGTGAAGGCAAGGCAAGGGCATGGCATGGAAGGGAAGGCATGAAATAACATGGTGTGACAAGGAAAGGAAATGCATGGAATGGCAAGGCAAGGAAAGGCATGGAAATACAAGAACACCATAGAAAATGAAGGCATGTAAAGTGAAGGCATGAAAAGTGAAGGCAAGGAAAGGAAAGTGAAGGAATGACAAGTGAAGGAAAGGAAAGTGGAGGAAAGGAAAGAAAAGTGAAGGAATGGCAAGTGGAGGAAAGGAAAGTGAAGGCACAAAAATTAAAGGCATGGAAAGTGAAGTTTAATAAAGTGAAGGAAAGTAAATTGAAGCATGGAAAGTGAAGGAAAGATAAGGAAAGTGAAGGAAAGACAAGTGAAGGCATGGCAAGGCAAGGAAAGGCATGGAAAGGAAATGCAAGGAAAGGTATGTAAAGAAAAGTAAAGGCATGGAATGGAAAGGAAAGGAATGACATGGCATGGTGTGACAAGGAAAGTAAAGGCATGGCATGGCAATGAAAGTAAAGGCATGGCATGGCAATGAAATGAAAGGCATGGAAATGAAAGAATACCATAACAACAATAAAATGAAGCCAACATTATTCCTTTTACATAACTATGGTTATTCAAGTAGACCATTGAGATCACTTCTAATACTGACAATCTCCATTAACTTCTCGTGCTCAGAGTAAGGGAAGAAGTATCGTAACTTTGATAAATTCTTACTTGGAATTGTTTGTAGTTGGAGGTTTGTACCAATAACCATGTTTTTAAAGTGGTGTATGATTTGACCTAGTTTATAATCTTGAAATACATAACCACCTTTCTTTCATTTTCTTTCATCCTATGTCAGATATTATCCTTTAATAACCATCGACCCTATAAAAAATTCAATGGCTTTAGAGTCTGCTATTGATCGCATGAGGGTCTACTTTCCCTCTGAGCATCGTTCCCGCCAATAATCAGAACCCCATTCATTATCTATTGGGGTAACCACTATGCATATGTTCCCTTCAAAAAATGGAGTTCCAAAATGCGAGTGCACTAAATGACCAAAGAATAATTAATAGAAGGATTCAACGAACCTGGAAATACGAAATATGAGACATGATCATAATTTACTGAAATAATTGATTGGTCCTCCTCCAACTGGGATAATTCTAGAACTATACATTGATTGTTGGGGAGTGATACCTGATCCCATATATCAACACAATATTTTGATTCACAATCACCCCATTCATGACTACTACATGGAACACAAAAGCAAGAGAGTTTTCTCATCCAAATTTCAACTATTTCATTTTTTGTTGTTCTAACTGAATGCAATCCATGAGGGGAAGCCCGCGGGTTTGACCCTGGGACATCTGCCCTACCCTAACCACTATAACAACCACAACTATCGATGTGCCATCACTATGAGACGTGGCAGTGGGTGGCGCACAAAACTTAAAAGGTGCAGAAATGAGCAGGAATTGGGTGAGCATGTGGCCATGGCCCACGCCCCTTTTTGGGTTTTGATTTCATTATTTAAATGAAGCATGGGCACGGATCCCGAGAAGGAGTTTTGATGCAGGCAGAGATAGGCACGTAGATCGAGGTGATGCTGCACAGTGATTGAAGTGAATTTTCATGCAAACCGAGGTGGTATTTGAACGCAGTTCAAGGTGGTACATAATTGACATGCATCCCGAGGCCGTACGGACTGTACAATCAGGGGCAGATTTGGGAATTGTGCCAAAAAGGGCATTCAGAGTACAGTTTCTAAAATATATCGAGTTTATACTCAAAAGTCTTGATTTTTCGCAAGGATTCTAGATCCAACTTTAGTTTTTGCATTCAAGCATCCCAACAGAAAAATTTTCACAAGGCCTTCCAAATACACAGAAAGGTATCCATGTTTATACTTAAAAGTCTCAAAATTTCATCTTGCAGTTGTTGTTGAAGTCTGTTACTATATATGATAGACAGAAATCATAAGTCATTTTGTAAGCATTTGAATACTTAATCTATCAGCCTTCCCATTTGGAAAGTGGCCCGGAGACGTAGCCAGGAAGTCTGGTGAACTCCATTACCAATTCTTGTTCATAGATAGTTTTCTTACAAGTTTATGTGCTTGATGAATGTTCTTTAATTTTGCATTCATAAATATGGCTAACAATTAAAAAAATTCACATGTAAGTAATGGTTAAAGATCAGGTTAAATTTCAGATCACATAGAAAGTGAAGTCATGGAAAGAAAAGGCAATGCAAGGCAAGGCATGGAAAGGAATGACAAGGAAAGGAAAGGCAAGGAAACACAAAGCATGAAAAGGCAAGGTAAGTCATAGCATGGAAAGGCATGGCATAGAATGGAAAGGAAAGGAAAGTCATGGAAAGGCAAGGAAAGGCATGGAAAGACAGGGTAAGGCATGGAAAGGCATGGAAGGTGAAGGAAAGGAATGACCAGGCATGGAAAGGGAAGGAAAGTGAATGCAAGTCATGGCATGGCAAGGAAAGGAATGACAAGGAATGGCAAGGCATGGAAAGGAAATGAAAGTGAAGGAAAGGCATGGCATGGAAAGGAAATGAAAGTGAAGGAAAGGCATGGCATGGAAAGGAAATGAAAGTGAAGGAAAGGCATGGCATGGTATGGAAAGGAAAGGCATGGAAAGGAAAGGAAAGGAATAGGAAGGAAAGGAAAGGAAAGAAAAGGAAAGTGAAGGAAACACAAGGTATGGGATGGCATGGAAAGGAAAGAAAAGGTATAGCAAGGAAAGGCATGGAAAGTCAAGGATATGAATGACAAGGAAAGGAATGATATGGAAAGTGAAGGAAAGTGAAGACAAGGAAAGTGAAGGCATGGCAAGTGAATGCAAGTCAAGGAAAGTGAAGGCATTCAAAGTGAAGGAAAGGCAAGTGAAGTAATGACAACTGAAGGAAAGGAAAGGAATGTGAAAGAAATCCAAGGAAAGTGAACGCATAGCAAGTGAAGGAAAGGAAAGTGAAGGCATGGAAAGTGGGGGAATGGAAAGTGAAGGAAAGGCAAGGAAAGTGAAGGCATAACATGTCATGGAAAGGCAAGGAAATCCATGGAAAGGAAATGCAAGGAAAGGAAAGTTAAGGCAAGGCAAGGAAAGACATGACATGGCATGGCATGGCAAGGCAAGGAAATGCATAGAGTGACAAGGCAAGGAAAGGCATAGAGTGACAAGGCAAGGAAAGGTATGGAAATACAAGAATACCATAGAAAGTGAAGGCAAGTGAAGGCATGGAATGTGAAGGAAGGGAAAATGAATGCATTGCAAGTGAGGGAAAGTGAATGCATTGCATGTGAAGGAAACACAAGGCAAGTGAAGGTAAGCCAAGTGAAGGCAAGACAAGGAAAGTGAAGGAATGGAAAGTGAAGGTAAGGAAAGTAAATACATGGAAATTGAAGACAAGGTAGGTGAAGTCATGGCATGGAATGGAAAGGAAACATAAGCTATTGAAAGGAAACTCAAGGCAAGGAAAGTGAAGGCAAGGCAAGGGCATGGCATGGAAAGGAAGGCATGCAATAACATGGTGTGACAAGGAAAGTAAATGCATGGCATGACAAGGCAAGGAAAGACATGGAAATACAAGAATACCATAGAAAATGAAGGCATGTAAAGTGAAGGCATGAAAAGTGAAGGAAAGGAAAGGAAAGTGAAGGAAATGCAAGTGAAGGAAAGGAAAGTGGAGGAAAGGAAAGAAAAGTGAAGGAACTGCAAGTGGAGGAAAGGAAATTGAAGGAAAAAAAATTAAAGGCAAGGAAAGTGAAGGCATGGAAAGTGAAGTTCAATCAAGTGAAGGAAAGTAAATTGAAGCATGGAAAGTGAAGGAAAGACAAGGAAAGTGAAGGAAAGACAAGTGAAGGCATGGCAAGGCAAGGAAAGGCATGGAAAGGAAATGCAAGGAAAGGTGTGTAAAGAAAAGTAAAGGCATGGAATGGAAAGGAAAGGAATGACATGGCATGGTGTGACAAGGAAAGTAAAGGCATGGCATGGCAATGAAAGGAAAGGCATGGAAATGCAAGACATGGAAATGAAAGAATACCATAACAACAATAAAATGAAGCCAAAATTATTCCTTTTACATAACTATGGTTATTCAAGTAGACCATTGAGATCACTTCTAATACTGACAATCTCCATTAACTTCTCGTTCTCAGAGTAATGGAAGAAGTATCAAAACTTTGATAAATTATTACTTGGAATTGTTTGTAGTTGGAGGTTTGTACCAATAACCATGTTTTTAAAGTGCTGTATGATTTGACCTAGTTTATAATCTTGAAATACATAATCACCTTTCTTTCATTTTATTTCATCCTATGTCAGATATTGTCCTTTAATAACCATCAACCCTATAAAAAATTCAATGGCTTCAGAGTCTGCTATTGATCGCATGAGGGTCTACTTTCCCTCTGAGCATCGTTCCTGCCAATAATCAGAACCCCATTCATTATCTATTGGGGTAACCACTATGCATATGTTCCCTTCAAAAAATGAAGTTCCAAAATGTGAGTGCACTAAATGACCAAAGAATAATTAATAGAAGGATTCAACGAACCTGGAAATATGAAATATGAGACATGATTATAATTTACTGAAATAATTGATTGGTCCTCCTCCAACTGGGATAATTCTAGAACTATACATTGATCGTTGGGGAGTGATAGCTGATCCCATATATCAACACAATATTTTGATTCACAATCACCCCATTCACTACTACTACATGGAACACAGAAGCACGAGAGTTTTCTCATCCAAATTTCAACTATTTCATTTTTTGTTGTTCTAACTAAATGGAATCCACAAGTGCCCTAGATTTTTTTTCATTCATACCAATGTGATCGATATACATTGGCCACCTCCTAAAAATATATATGTACATGTCCTTTCCTATGTGATTTTTTTTCACGGGTTCTTGTTCCCTCTCCCATTACTGAAGAACACCATTCACCAATGGATTCCACATTTCAAATGAGAGAAGTAGTTGTCAAATTCATTTCTTTCCTACGTAACTCTCTTTTTATGCATGCACCTTCTCCATCATGCTCCCCTTTCTTGTGCCCGGACATAAAATAGTTCCAAATGTGTGGTACATTTAGTTTTTTGTTCAACATACACAACCATTGAAATAGACGAGCATTTTTGAACTGGCCTATGCAACCATCTGACCTCCTTCCTCTCCAATTCATACTCATCTCTTACATGGATGTAATTTATCAGTAATGACATTCCATTGCAGCAGGGAATGTACCATATAATCATTCTTTTTGATAAAATGTAAAACCCTATGGCCTTGTACACAAGATGATGTGAATAAAGTCTCTATATGGCGATGTAGACAATATAACTAAGCATTCATGTAAAAGGGTGTTATGCAAAACATGAAAAATATATACATATGTGTGTGTGTGTGTGTGTGTGTGTGATAATAATAACGATACTCAATGTGATATCTACAAAAACATGTGTTATGAATTGTGTTTATTAGAACATACCAAGGCCTACATTTACGGAAATATCTTTGGTCCAATCTAAGTGCACTATGTATTGTTCTAAATATCTCATGCAATTTCATCTGTGTAATGTCAAGAAAGTGTTTAGTATGGGTTTCATGGTTGCTAGATCCCCTTCTCAATTTTAGTACATCTTTTTGTTTGGAAGAAGGCCTAGTGTTATCATGCCAGAAATCCTGAACTAGTCCCTTAACTGCTCCAATTAACTTCATGTTAGAACAAGGTATCCTAGTAGTGAAGGCCCACAAATATGTTGGTCCACCTATGTCAAGGATATCTCATCCATGAGAATACTTCATAAGGGTTTTTACATTGAATTTCAAGAGGTGAGAGGTTTGTTGTAGAAAATAATGTTTTCTTGTGATCTTGCTAACAATTGATTATGACCAGACACGTCGGCCTACATTGTGGTACTTAGAATGAGATTTCTTACCAATTATTTGAAAAAAAACATACAAGGTTTCTAACAATATGATGAGTTTTTTGTACACTTTTGACTGTTTTAATTCCTAAAATTCTCCTAGGAATAGTCAAACTTCTAGATTTTAACAAAGCTAAAAATAATTTACATTTAGCAACATCAGATTTTGGCTCAAAATATTATTTAATGATTTTATAAGAGTAATAATGAATAGGATATTTAGGTAACTTAACTTCAAGTTATTCTATACCACTTTCATTGACCTTTATGTGTTTAGGAATTCTTCGCCGCAAAGTGCTCAATCTAGGTAGGGGTGATGAACCCTTATTTTGGCACTCTTGACCTCAGTGTTGTGGATTTAATAATGTTGTCATTATTTCCCCTTCAATCAATGGTGCTTCGAATCTAGGAGGAGAGTGGACATAATATTGACTAGTTTCTAGAACATTTAACTGTCTAACAAGAGTTTTCACCACATAAACTTCTTCACCACAATGTTGTACACCAGTTACTTATCTAATTTCATCCATTGTATAATAAACTCCAAGCAAATCCTCCATCATTTGCTCATCCACAAAAAGATTTCTTGATGAGATAATAGATGGATTCATCTCTAATTAACTCTTGTTATTTGCATCCAGTGATGGAGGAGAAACAATAGTGACACCTATTTCTCTAGAAATTGCATTTCCCTCTCCTGAAAGCCTACACTTTGACATACATATGTTTTCCTTTTCTCTTTCCTCTTCTAATTTTTTGATTGATTTCTCTATTCTCGAGTGATTGCTTTCTTGAATCCATTGATTCCCCATGTTTAAAAAGAAAAATTGGCTTCCAAACATCCCACCACAAATTTGTCTTTGTATTATGTAATAAGGAACAACTAACAATTCCAATTTAAAGTGGAGATATTTGTCTTCATATTACAAAAGAAGACACAACTAATAATTCCAATTCCAATTCCAATTAGATAAATTTGTCTTGGTATTACACAACTAACAATTCCAATTGGAAAATTTTTGCTTCCAATTCCAAGAAGACATAAGAAGAAAAAAACAACAATTACAATTTGACAAATTTGTCTTCCAATTCTAAGAAGACACAAGAAGAAAAAAACAACAATACCAATTGCACAAATTTTTCTTCCAAATACAAGAAGACACGAGAAGATACAAACAATAAGTCGAATTCCACTTGGAAAAATTTGTCTTCCAATTTTTCGTAGAATGGTATGGAAATAACACATAATTGTCTAAGAATTAAATAACAAGACTAAAATAAGAAAAACATGTTTGTACATGCTATTTTTGTGTGAATATGTCGTGAATTCCTTTTTGGCCTTGAGATAGATGAGGTAGTGGAGTGTGCTTGGCACCAAAAAATTCCTAGTAGGAATGTGCACGTGTTCCTAGAACGCATGTGCACTAGAGCACACTAGAGAATGTGTGCATTATAGGAACACACACGCATTCCTACTGAGCATAATCGGGCAACATCTACAACTCTATCAAGTCACAAGAGCACATGCACTCTCTTAATGCAATGGATATAGAATTTATTATAGACCAAACATATTTATGAATAAATATGTATAGGGGAATGGGGAAAACTAATACATAAGGGGTTAGGAGTGAAAGTGTTTTTAAGAATAGAGAACTTGTTAGAGCACCAAGATGTGGGTGATGTGGGTGAAAGGGTTGTAAAAAAGGTATATACATAGTGCACTCAAGGCTTCAGTGTAGAGGGGGTAAGGGTTGAGTATAAGTTATTCCTAGGCGTAAATGGAGCTTGGGGGTCTAGGTCATGGTCTATGTCAAGATCTACGTCATCGTCTAAATCTATCGCTAGCTCTATGTCATTGTCTAGGTCATGGTCTAGGTCTATTTCATGGTCTACATCATGGTCGTCGTATAGGTCTAGGTCATGATCCAAGCCTTTCCATGTCTAGTTTTTTTTATGTCTAGGTTTAGGTCTATGTATTGAAATTTCTATATCAAGTCCATTTCTTATAGAGAGGGGGGTTGCAGAGAGAGGAATAAAGGGAGTGTGGCAGGGGGAGAAGGGAAAAAAAAAAGAGTGAGCGAGAGGGAGGCAGAACTAAGGGAACTGTAAATAACAAGATACCTTCCTTTCTCTCTATATTCACTACCATGCATATGTATTTGTGGCCTTTATCATTTAGCAAATGATTTGGAATTCTTGTCTCCATCTGATTTGGCATTATTGTCTCCATGTGCAACATATTAGAATATTAAAACAAATCAAATAAAAAACAAATTGCAAACAAATAAAACTATGATTTAGCAATATAAGATACATGCTCCTTATCCTCAGATTGATTGATCCCCTTCAACAAAAACCCTCACCCCATCATCATTGCTTCTCTTTTCTACACACATTGCCTTCCTTCTTAGCCCCAACTAACCAAACCAATGGAGGAAAAAAAGGAAAAGGAATCACAAACCAAACCTTAGAGTTCCTTAGTCTCCCACAAGGTTGCCTAATGGAGTATTGACTCCAAGGGTGGACGTCTACCAAAATCAGTCAAAAGTCGAGTGGCACCCTTGGAGCACGTAGTGCGCCTTGAAGGGCATGTCGCAGTTTTAACACTCGTGAGTCAATGAACCTAGGTACCTAGAAAACAATATCTCATTTTGACTTGGTCATCCTTAAAATAAATTTTGTATGAGTAAAGTTTAATAATTATGAAATTTCCCTTAAAAACAATTTTGCTAAGCCTAATTGAAATTAGGGCATAGGTCTAATTGGGGGTATAAAGACTAAAACTATTGAATTAATTAATAAAGGGGGGGTGAAGAAAAATGAAATTTAAAAATTAAAGGAGAAAGAATTTATCCAAAAAATTAATTGCTCGCTATGTGCAAAACTTGATAATTTGGAACTTAGACCAAAAAGGGGAAACATAAATACTAAAGGAATGTGGAACATAGAAGGGAATCTAGTCTAGAGAACTTTCCAAATTTCAACTCAACTAAGCTTTAAGAAAGGCATCGGTCATTAATGGAATGTAAGGGAATAAAGGGACATCAAGGAGCATTTTTAGGAATTCTTTTAGGTGGGTGAGGGAAATTGACAAATTAATTTAATTAATTAAATGAATTTCTAGTGAAATTAAGAGATCGGGCAACAAGTGTATGGGGGAGAATATTCCCAATAAAAATTTAATAAAAGAATTTAATGTGCATTTTGGAAACTAGTCACTAAGAGAACTTTATAAAAGAAATGGGAGAGGAGGAGAATGGATGATGATTGATAGTTGTAAGGTTACGCTGTCGATATTTTTCTTGATTGATTTTTCTTGTGAAAGTTGGGATTCCCAGCTCGATTAGAGAGTGGTAGCTCGACCTTGCGAGGTGAATTGAGAGCTAGCTTTCTCTAGTTTTTGTGTGTGGCCCCTTTGCGGCTTGAGAGGATTGGGGGGGAAGAAGAGTACCCCTGGCATTAACTGAGAGATATTGGTGAATTCTTCACGATTAGCAAGTGGGGAGCTAGATAGAGAACAAGTGTAGGAGAACATCTTCGAATTCTCGTCTTTAGTTATGGTATTTCATAAAGTTTTAATTGCATTAGATTCAATTAGTATATTAGTATGTATATTTTGCATATGCTGTTGGAAATTGTGAGACCTTGAAGGCGAGCTACTTGACGTTTTATAACCCCTGGAAGGGGATTTTTGATGTTCCTTCCATTGAAATTTAATCGAACTTCCTTGATTGATTGAGTTATTTTCTAATTTCCAACTCATTGGCTTTGTCATCATCAACATTACCCATAGATTACATAAGGTGATTGAATTATTTATGAGATGAATCATCTATTTTAGTTCATTTCCTATTCCCATTTTTGTTATTGGGATTGCATATATTTCTATTGCGACCTTAGTACTTTTACATATCTCAATGAAGTTGCAGTCACCCTTTTGTTGTGTGATGACTTCAAATTTTGGGATCGAGTCCTGGTAGCCTTCATGGATCGCACTTGATATGTCCTTGCATTCTATTACATCTTTCTCAAAGATTTTTTTTATAAAACCTTGACTTTTGATTTACCCAAGGAGGGCGATCTCTGATGTTTTTATTTATTTCCACGCTGGGAGTCTGGGCAACTCAACCAACAACACCGCAGAATTCAGAGCCCTGGAGACTAGCCTAGAGATTCTAAGTTGGGAGGGAATGAAAAACGCCATAGTGGAAGGATATTCTATGCTGGTGATCAACACAGTAAGAAAACTCCAAAATGGTACCAGAATGGGCAAAATCCAGAGACACTAGCGATTGGCACACCTACTACAAAAAATCCAGGAGCACTTGCGGACAAGGATCACAGTGGAGTTGTGTTGGGTTCGAAGGTTAGAAAATGGACTGGCGGATAGAATAGTGAATGAGGGGGTGGATAACGAAGGTCTGGAACTGGACACAATCTGGAGCAACATCCAGCAAGGTCAATTCCAAACAGATTGCACCCAACTTGCGGAAAAATACTATGACAATAGTAGTAGTATGGAAGATCACTTAAATAATGGAGGCATAGAAGGAATTGAAGGGCATGTAGGTTCCAGGGAGAATCTGATATCCCACCAATCAAACAAGGTTACAAATGCAGGTACATATCACACATCAATCGAAGGAACAACACCACAGTCCTATCAATAGAAATAAGTACAGGGGTTACCCGTGGGAAATCAGAACAGATAACCAGTAGGTGAAAAAGAACATAGGACAAAAAGGTTCACCAGGGTCAAGTCTGGGTACACCTCACCCAAGTACTGTTAAGGGACAGGGAAATGACTAGCGTACAGTGTACAAGGAAAAGCATTGGTGTAGGGATTACGGAAAGACAATCAACTGCACACACTCTAGAACAGATGATACAGACCAGAAGGGCCACCTTGATGAGTAGGCCATGATTGCAAGGATGGGACCACAACCAGGTTGGCTCCATAAAAAAAGGTATAACAGAAAGAGCAATAGATCAGAGCAAATAAATTACAGGGGCCACCTTACATACCAGAAAGGGGTGAAGCGAAACAAGAGAAGAAACCAATGTAAAAAATACCATATCCAAGTAAAGATGCTACGCATGAAGAAAACCAGTAGCAAGAGAGGCCCCTAGAGGACAAAACCTCCGCCAAGCACCCCGAGGATGACAAGAATCAAACAAATGGCTAGGGAAGCAAAGAGTACCTTCCTCACGCATGTTGATACAAAGGGAAAGATGATCCTCAAAATATGGGAGAGAGAAATCAACAACGCTCACAGAGGTAAAGCCTGGACAAAACTAGGAAGCGAGGGGGATAAGGGACCTATGATCCATACAACCCAGAACAACCCTCTACCACAGGAAGGTAGAGGAAGCCTGGAGAACAAAAATGTTGATAGGTAAGATATCTGTGGACCCGAAAGAGACCAACAAGACAAAAACAGGGACCAAAAGAAGGTGCTCATAGGTATTCTGAACCGCCTCAACAACCTGGAGGCGAGTGCAAAAAGACTTTTGGAGGACTAATGAATCCAATGGGGAAAAATGAAGTGACTGACAAGGCAATTCCATCTTTATCTATGTTATGTCCAGCATATAGACATTACTCCAGCCAACAGAAATGGAACCCCAATGTGCATCATAAAGATACACCTAGTGGAGTAGAGGGAGGATAATGAGGCAAGGAAGGATAGAGATGAAGAGCACCCCATCAACCTGGACTAGCGCAAGACCAACCCTGGTCAAGTTTCTTAGTGTAGGAGCAAACCCCACTATGCTTATGCTTTCTCTATTTTCGTTATGTTGTCATTTTTCAAACTGGATTGTGGAGGTTTGGGTTAGTTTCCCATGGTGGAGGCCCAGACCTCCCCTTCTATATTAGACATTGGTCCCCTGGGACCCCAAATCTGGTTTCCATTTTGGCATATCTTGGGAGTCCCTGTATATTTTTTGTATTACAATTTTATTTAGTAATATAGATTCTCACACTCATTAAAAAAAAAAAAAAAAACATATTCTTAAACTGGTCTGTGATTCCTCCTTCCTCGAATGGAAGAATATATTTGCATTTTCAACTAGCTAGACAACGCTTTTTTTTCCTTGAATCTCTGGCATTCCTTCATGGGATAAACCTCAGCGAATTTCTCTTTTCCTTTGCAAATCTCGTCGGTAAAACAACCTGTGAGTTGGGGGGGGAAACCATTAGTGTTTTCCCTTTTCTTCTGCGAGTAAAACACCCTGTGAGTTGGGGAGAGAAACCACTAGTGTTTTCCCTTTTCTTCTGTGAGTTTCTTTGGGTAAAACATCCTGTGATTTGGGGGGGAGAAACCACTCGTGTTTTCCCTTTTCTTTTGCAATATATTCATGAGTAAAATATCATATGTATTGGAGGAACCACCTTGCATAGTATCCGGTTCTTCTCTACATTTTGGCATGAGATTTCGCCTACATTCCTTCTCCCCAATGGTGGTGGTGCCATAGATTTATCCCCCCTGTGTTTTAAGGACTTTGTGGATTGTGTTTCCTTCTCCCCAGTGGTTGTTTTTCCAGAGAATTACCTCTATTGTGTTGTTGTCTAAAACAAAAAATCATTTTATCAAAACCTGCATACTTCAATATGAATATGGAGGTGGAGATTTCGCTTGTCGGTGGTTACCCTTGTTGTTTTGATCGATGGTTAATTTCTCCTCCCAAAAGACTTAGGTTAACCTTTAAGTTTAATTTTTCCTTAGAAGAATAAGTTGAAGTATTTATTTTTATGATTTAGATGGTTATTAATTGGTGTTATTTGTGTAATGGAAAATAAGTTAAATAATCTCAAATCAACATTAACTTACGTCATGAAGATTAAATCAATGGATTACCTGTAGTTGTAGTTTAAAAGATCTTCAAAGGATCTTCAACCCTGTATTGTAACTAATTAATTAATAATTTATGTGTATTCATATTTAATTAGACATATATAAAATCTCCATCCTTTTTCCAGTTATAATATCCAATTATTTCCAAGGTTAAGTGGATTCTCTATTGACCAATGCTAACCCTTTCATTTTCATTATTGTCATAAATGGATTTACTAGGGGCCTTCTTAATTATAGTTTCGTATGGTCATGTGTGTAGTTTACCTTTGCGCAATAAAATTCACATTGATACTTATTGCACCGTGGTATAAAAGCGATGTATGGATGGTATTGTGGGTAGTTTACTTCTCACGCCACTAAAAATATTAGTGAATAAATGAATAAGTAATTAGATTACCTTGCGTCATGGACTATGTTGTGATTAAATAATTAAATTGTTTGTGCGCCATGAATAATGATGATGTATGTTTAATTAAGTGATTAAGATTATGCGCGCAAAGAATGATGTTGATTTGTGTTTAATTCAATGATTAGATCATGCACACATCTTGAAATTAATGAGGATTTATTGTTGAATTCCATAATTGATTAATCATGTTCCTTGTTATAAATTAGATGTTTTCTTGCACCATAAAAATAAAACAAAGTAGATTACATTGCGCCTTGATCATGTGAATGTTGAATTTTTTTAAATTTTTTAGCTTGCACTGTTGCTTATATGGATTGTGATTGTTGGAATTTAGTTACTCTTGTGTCGTTAAATAAGTTGATATATGATTGATCAAGTGAATGGTTGCTTGTGTTCCTTGGAATTAATGTTGATATAACTAGTCTTAAATGTGATTTATTATGGAACGCTTCATTGATGTCTAATTGTGTCCATTAATTGATGTATGCTTGTAATAGAATCTTATCACACATGAATAACTGATCATTAAGATGTTTGATTGATTTAGAAATTTAGTTTTCTCTCACGCCATGATTTGTGATAATTTAGATTGATTGTTGATCTAGTTGATGTTGGACTTGATGTAATGAATGATTGATAGATATTCAACATTTTGGGCAAATGGAAATTAATGAAAGGAACTCTTGCTCTATATGATAGATTTTGAGTGCACTAACTTATAATGTATTAAATGAATTGGTGGACCTTAGACTTCTTCCACCAATGGTATGTGATGAAGGGATTATGTTCTAGATGATAATTTCTCAGGTGCCTAAAAGATGATGTATTGAATGATTTTTGTAGTTACCTTACGCCATTGATTTACTGTGACTTAATAATAAAATTTCTTGTGCACCTTAATTTAAGTGGGTGTGGGATTGCTTCTTCTTTATTCTCTTTCACCTTGATTTTAATGTTAATTAATCTTGCATCTTGAATTATTGATTTATGACTGATTTAGTGACTAGTTCTCCTGAGATGTTGCTTAAGTTGACATGAGAATGTTCAGGAATTATTACTCTTGCGGGCAACGTATATTTAATGTTGATGTAAGATAGATAATGATGATGGGTAACCGTGCGCCATGTTTCATTGTGGATTTAGAATTGAAGGATTGATGGTCCTTATGAGATGTGTTGAAGGTTTAAGATTGTACTGTATCGCGTCATTATTAATGGTAGAATGCAAAGTTGTTGGGATATTGTAATTAATAAGTTAATACATTTATGTGTGTGTCATGATTCATGGTGATGATATGCCGACCATGTGTCGTATTGGATTATTAATTCTTATTTATTGTTTCATTAATTTATGTGATTGATGTGTCGACGACGTTGACTATTTATCATGATGTTTAAATTTTCCCAACATAGCTTTAAAATATAAAAAAATTGTCTGTGTACATCGTTTGGTTGTTGTAACGGTTGGACCGTTACAAAATACATCAATAAGTAGATTCAAAGAGTATCAAATTATTTATTACAAACACATTTGTTAATAAGTAAATTATTTATTACACTTCAAAAACAACTAAGTAAATTCAAAAATAATATCAAATTATTTATCACAAATAACATTTGTTAATAAGTGAATTATTTATTACAAACACATTTGTTAGTAAGTGAATTATTTATTAAACTTCAAAAATTGCAAATATAAAATTATTTATTCCATAAAAATACATAATATAAATTATAATATAATTTCAAATGATTATATTAGTAAGTAAATTCAAACAAAAAATCAAATTATTTGTCACAAACACATAACACATAGTAAATAAATTCAAACACTATCAAATTATTTATTACAAATACATCAATAAGTAAATTCAAAGAGTATGCGATTATTAATTACAAACACATTTGTTAGTAAGTGAATTATTTATTACACTTAAAAAACAACTAAATAAAATAAAAAAGAATATCAAATTATTTGTTACTAACAACATTTGTTAATAAGTGAATTATTTATTACAAACACATTTGTTAGTAAGTGAATTATTTATTACATTTCAAAAACAACTAAGTAAATTCAAAAAGAATATAAAATTATTTATTACAAACAACATTTGTTAGTAAGTGAATTATTTATTATACTTCAAAAACAATTTAATACATCACAAAAACAACTAAGTAAATCCAAAAAGAATATCAAATTTTTTATTACAAACAACATTTGTTAGTAATGCAAACACATCAATAAGTAAATTCAAAGAATATCAAATTATTTATTACAAACACATATGTTAATTATTTATCAAACTTAAAAAACACTAAGCAAATTCAAAGAGAATATCAAACTATTTATTACAAACAACATTTGTTAGTAAGTGAATTATTTATTACACTTCAAAAACAACTAAGTAAATTCAAAGAGAATATCAAATTATTTATTACAAACAACATTTGTTCATAAGTGAATTATTTATTACAAACACATTTGTTAATAAGTGAATTATTTATTACAAACACATTTGTTAGTAAGTGAATCATTTATTACACTTCAAAAATTGCAAATATCAAATTATTTATTACATACAAATATTAATTATACTGTAATTTCAAACTATTATTGTTATCACTGAAATTTCGTCCGCGCAGGGTGACAAGAACTCCGCATCGTCAGCACGGAAAAACAGTCATTCATGGCACAAGGATTAACTCCACAGCACAGCAAAAGGGTCAAAACTATGCAAAATGGCCAAAAAATTAAAAAGCACTATGCATTCACTGAGCGCGCGCGCGCGCACAACATCTTCGTATTTGGAGCGCATATACGCGGCTGTGGGGTGCAAAACCCACGCGCCTGCCAAACGGCGCATTTATGAAGCTGGTCGGCCTCCCAACCACTAATGGATCAGCTCCCAAGTCGATTTGACATCAAATCCGAGCTCAATCTGCGTGGGGAGGCTGGTCAAAGACCTAATTGTGCCCTAAAGAGCCTCTTTTCACATTCAAAAGAGGTTGCATAATAACCCAATGCTTGGCTATAAAAATCCATGAATGACCACCATTTTCTCAAGGAATTCTTCATACTGTTATGCTGCTGAGATTGCTAGAGACTCCTTCTTTGGCAACACACTTTGTAAGCTACATTTCATAAGCTATTCACCCCTCACTTGAGTGAATAAGCTTGGAGTTCTTTCATCCACATTTCATCTTTTCATTGTAAGGAGAGCAAATCAGTTGAGGGCCTCAAGAGCCTTCCATTGGAGAGGGAAGGGACCCAAGTCCTCTTTCTCCTTTGTGTATCTTTGGATTTCATCTATCAGACCAGCTAATACATTGGTGATATTGGTCCATTGTCAT
>ML779984.1:731287-746579 GCA_009831015.1 Picea engelmannii
GTATAGACAGTTTCTTGACGAGCTTAGGCTTTACCAAGAGTAAAGAAGATTCAAATCTCTACTTCAAGATCATGGAGAATGAACCAGTAATACTATTACTATATGTGGATGACTTATTCTTAACTGGAGAAGAAAATCTCATCACTGAATGTAATCATAGACTTGCCGCTGAATTTGAAATGAAAGACCTTGGCCTAATGCATTACTTCTTAGATCTTGAGGTATGGCAGAGTCCGAAAAGAATTTTCCTTAACCAGGGGAAGTACACGGTCGAAATATTGAAGAGATTCGACATGCTCGAATGCAAGTCCATGAATACACCCATGGAAGCAAAGCTGAAGCTGCTAGTCGATACTTCATCAGATTTGATAGATGCCACTCTGTACAGATAGATTATTGGATTGTTGATGTACCTGATGAACACTAGACCAGACATCTATTTTGCAGTGAACACCTTGAGTCAGTTTTTGGTGGAGCCCAGATGTATTCATTTAGTGGCTGCAAAACATGTGATGAGGTAACTTAAAGGTACAATGGATTATGGTCTCAACTATGATGGAGACCATGACTTCACACTGAGTGGATATACTGATGCAGATTGGGTAGGAAGCGTTGATGAAAAAAAAAGCACTTCCGTATGTTGTTTCAGTTTGGGATCAGCTATGATCTCGTGGCAGAGTAGGAAGCAATCCAGTATTGCTCTCAGCACAGTGGAAGTAGAGTACATTGCCGCATGTTCTGCTAGCTGCAAATCCATATGGCTTCGAAAGTTGCTGACAGGCGTATTTGATTTGGAGATGAAAGGAACCGCGATTCTATGTAAAAATCAAAGCTATATTAAAATGACAGAGAATCCTGTGTTCCACGACAGATCGAAGCACATAGAGATCTGCTATCATTTCATCTGTGACATGGTATAGAGAGGAGCCTTGAAGCTCCAGTACATTAGCATGGATGAACAGGTTGTTGATGTGATGACTAAGCCTTTATCTCGTGTAAAGTTTGAACACTTTCGAGATAAGCTTGGTATTGTCCAAAAGGACCTTCCCTGAAAGGGGGAGTAGATGTATTCCTTGCTTCTGACCTTGCTGTTAGACGTAAAGCAAGATGAGTCATGCTTCTGACCTCACTATTAGACGTAAAGCATGACACCGTGTGATCCTTGCTTCTCACCTCGTTGTTAGACGTAAAGCAAGATGAGTTATGCTTCTGACCTAGTTCTTATACGCAAAGCATAATGTCATTGGTTCCTTTCTTCTGACCTAGTTGTTAGACATAAATCAAGATGAGTCATGCTTCTGACCTCGCTGTTAGACATAAAGCATGACGCTGTGTGATCCTTGCTTCTGACCTCATTGTTAGATGTAAAGCAAGATGAGTTATGCTTCTGACCTAGTTGTTAGACATAAAGCATAATGCCGATGATTCCTCGTTGTTAGACGTAAAGCGAGATGTTGATGTGTTCCTTGCTTCTGACCTCATTGTTAGACGTAAAGAAAGATGAGTCATGCTTCTGACCTAGTTGTTAGATGTAAAGCATGACGTTGTGATTCCTCCCTTCTGACCTAGTTGTTAGACGTAAAGCGAGATGATGATATTACATGCTTCTGACCTAGTTGTTAAACATAAAGGGAGATGTTGATGTTCCTTGCTTCTAACCTCGTTGTTAGATGTAAAGCAAGATGAGTCATGCTTCTGACCTAGTTGTTAGAAGTAAAGAATGACGTTGTGATTCCTCGCTTCTGACCTAGTTGTTAGAAGTAAAGCGAGATGATGATATTACTTGCTTTTGACCTAGTTGTTAGACGTAAAGCAAGATGTGACTGACACTGAGCTACCAACTTAACCGTTGTGACATTGAGCTAGTGTAGTACTGTGATGTGCCAGCCTAATGTTGTGATGAGGTATCATTTTTACTGATACATGTTTGATGCAGATGATGATAGCATTCTTTTGAGAATGATGATGCTACTGATGACTCGTAAATGTGCTAGACAATTGTTCAAGATGATATTGACGATATTGTCCTCCAGATGCCACTGATGATGAAGACCTCTCTCACCTGATGCTGATGAATAATACCCTTCTTGTTAAGGGGGAGTGTTGAAATAATGTAACTGCGAAGAGCATTCTTATTATTATTTTGTTATTGGATTAAATCCCCATTGTGGATTAATCATGTCATTATTATTATTGGATTAAATCCCCATTGAGGATTAATCATGTCATTATTATTATTGGATTAAATCCCCATTGAGGATTAATCATGTCATTATTATTATTATTGTTATTGGATTAATCCCCATTGAGGATTAATCATGTCGGTAATTGTATAAGGACCAAATCCCCTTTTGCGGATTAGTCATCGGACAATTACAAAGTGTTGAATAAGAAGTCGGCCCCAATAGTTATAATGAAACAACCATAATTAATTAAAGGTGGGTTTACCCACCCAGAGTGAGAGGTCGGCCCTGCCAGATGGTGACTCTTCACATGTGCCAGATTGATATAAATAAGAGGCTAGCGCCTCACTTCTTACACACACTTCACTTGCTCATTATCTTATGAGGAAAGCTGCAATTGGAAGTTGGAGAGAGGAGAAGAAGGGTGGCACATCTCTTGGGGAGGACTTTCTGTATTGGTTTGAGTTATCTCTTGAACATTGTATAAGCCATTTATGATAAGAAAGTTTTTGTTGGGTTTTCTTCCCCTAGAGGGTTTCCTAGGATAAATGTTGTGTCTCTTGTGGATGTGTATTTCTCAGTGATCTTGTTCTTATTATGCTCTTATCTAATGAAATGAAAAGAACTATAATAATGACATAAAACATTAACAGAGCACTCTTCTATAGAGGAAGACTCTCCTACCTCAACTAAACATGGTTGTTGAATCTGTGTTAGGGGAATGGTTTGAGGAACGGTTCCGGGAGAAGTAATTGTCGGAGGAATTCCTTGAGCACCAGCTCAATGAGTTCAACGCCTTATGACAGGGTGTTCGTAAAATGTCAGATTATGAAACCATATTTACGGAGATACTTCGGTATGCCCCACATTTGAACACGTAGAAGCTGAAAATCCACAAATTTGTGACTGACCTTAAATCCAGATTTTGTGCGAAGGTGAGGATCTAAATAACTCGGACGTTGCACGATGCAATCCAGTAGGCCTCTTGGATAAGGAAGATATGACCGCGGGAGTACGGGCATGAATCCTACAAGACCATATAGATTGACAACATCTTGTGTGCAACAACATCAGACGTCGACCAAACAAGACATCTTGGTATCGAGATATGCCTATAGGACCCTTGTTGATGACACCATGATGATAGGTTCCTCAGTAGAGGGCTTCCTAGAAGGGACCACCACATCCGCGACAACACCACTAACAATGACCATATAGGCTTGTCATTAGAATAGACTAGGATATCAGGCTGGTGGGCCAACAACTTCTATTCTGAGGCCAGAAGTATTGGACCGGATGTGGGTGATGGACATGTGGAGAGTCACCTTACTAGAAAGATTGTTCAGTTGAAAGGGCTAGAGCGGTCGAGTCAACAGGACACACTACCGTGGCGGAGATGGGAAAGGCCCATAGGATTCATGATATGAGTGAATAAACTTCAAGCTACTGAGCTCGAGATGTTGGGTACCATCGCCAAAAAAATTTTAGTATTTGTTAGATCTCAGTGCTCAAGAATTTTTATTCTAGACCACGCAGAAGGGATTTAGGTAAAGGTAGTCGATTAGGACAAGTTAGGATACATAGAAATGACTTCAGAAGCCAAGAAATAGGATGAAAGAAGGGTTACGAACTGTATACTTAACCTAGGGAATAGTGTAATGAAGTCTGACCTACGTCACAATCTTAAGATCTTATGATGACATGGTCAGTATGGACTGGTGGGAATCACATGATATGATACTCAATGATGAGATGAAGTGGTTGAGTTAGACTGACGTTGAGGGACAGAGAAGTGTGATTGTAGGAAGAAAATAGGGAGTATCCTTGAGGTTCACTTCTTCCCTACAACGATAGAAGAGCCTGCGCAAGGATGCAAGATATAGGAAATATTGGCACTAAACAATAAGGGCATGAAAAAAGGATTAGAAGGACCTTCTCAGGGAACAAGTATGGCTGACATGTTTCAAGAAAATTTTCCTCATTGCCACCTGCAAGAGAGTTGGAGTTTAAAATAGGCTCGAACCTTGGAACATAATCGGTTGCGAGAGCACCTTATCAGATTTCAACCCCTAAGTATAGGAGTTGAACATGCAATTGAAGGATTTGTTGGACCTAGGAGTTATATGTTCAATTATGCCACCTAGGGGTGCTTCTGTTATTTTCATATGAAAGAAGGACAGGTCGTGGAGACTCTTCTTTACTACCATCAAGTATTACTTGATGAAATTTTGATATATTCTTAGAGGATGGAAGAACTTGATGAATATTGTGCTCGGTTCTATAGTGCTTGTGTGGGAACAAATCATGAGAACTGTTGAAATTCTCTTTTATCAATCGAGGATTCATCAATAGGGGCATGTTATCTCCGGTGAAGGTATCATTCTAGATCTAGTGAAGGTAGAGGCTATTCGGGAATGGAATGCACCGACGAACGTACTAGAAGTACGTAACTTCTTGGTTATAGCTGGATATTATCAATGGTTCGTCGAGGGTTTTTCAAAGATAACAAACTGATTATGGAATTGTAGAAGATGAACAAGAATTTTGTGTGGACCGAGAAATGTGTAGAAGCATTTCGAAGGCTCAAGGAGTTGTTGAAAACAACGCCAATACTAAAAGTCCTTGACATGGATGAGGACTTCTTGGTGTGCAATGAATGTTTCACGACACATTTTCTGATTTTCGCCCATAAGAGAGTTGGAGTTTACAATAGGCTCGAACCTTGGAACATAATGAGAGAACCTTATTAGATGTCAACCCATGAGTATAGGAATTGAAAATGAAATTGAAGGAGTTGTTGGACCTAGGACTTATATTTCCAAGTATGTCACCTTGGGTTGCTCCTGTTATTTTCGTACAGAAGTAGGATGGGTTGTGGAGACTCTGCTTTAGTACCGTCAAGTATTCCTTGATGACATTTTGATATATTCTCGGAGGACGAAAGAACTTGAAGAATATTGCAGTCGATTCTATAGTGTTTGCATGGGAACAAATCACGAGAACTATTGAAATTCTCTTTTATCAATCGAGGATTCATCAATTGGGGCATGTTATCTCTGGTGAAGGTATCGATGTGGATCCAGTGAAGGCAGAGGCTATTAGGGAATGGCATGTGTCGACGAATGTACCAAATGTACATAACTTCATGGGTTTAGCTGGATATTATCAACGGTTCATCAAAGGTTTTTTGAAGATAGCAATTCGATTACAGAATTGTAGAAGAAAAAAAAAGAAGTTTGTGTGGACCGAGAAATGCACAGAAGCATTTCGAAGGCTGAAGGAGTTGTTGATGATAGTGCCAATACTAAAAGTACCTAACATGGATGAGGACTTCTTGGTGTGCAATGATGCATACAAGGAAGGCTTAGGCAGAGTCTTGATGCAAGTTGATCGAGTGATCGCTTACACCTCAAGGAAGCTAAGAAGGCATGAGGAGAACTATGTGACGCATGATTCAGAGTTATTAGCCATTGTGTATGCCCTGAGAGTGTGGAGACACTACCTTATTGGACGAAAATTCGAACTAAAAACATACCACTCTGGTTTGCAACACATTTTTTTGCGCAGAATGACTTGAACGTGCGAAAAAGGCATCGGTCATAATTCTTGGAAAATCTGACTTGAGATTAAGTACATTAAATGAATAGTGAACAGAGTGACATATGCGTTAAGTTGGAGACCACACATATTCTTGGTGATATCTCTTCAGGCGAATCTTTGAGAAAATATTATAACTATATAGTTTGACGATGACTGGTATAAAGAGGTTAAGAAAATTATCGAACAAGAATCCATGATGGTACCAAGGTTTGAAGGATATACATTAGACAATATTGGATTTATGAGGTATAATAACCAGATTTACGTACTACCTAACGAAAAATTGAGAAATTTGATCTTAAGTGAAGCTCATAGAGTAGTATACGTGGATAATCTAGGAGTAACGAAGATGAGGGAAGAACTTAAGCCCTTATTCTTCTGGAAGGGATGAAGGCAGACATAGTTAGATATGTGGCGAGGTGTCTAGAATGTTAGGGAGTGAAGGTTGAACATAGACATTTGAATGGATTACTCTAGCCACACATCATTCCGTAATTGAAATGGGAGGCCATTTCGATGGACTTTATTGTTAGATTGTCGTTGATGACAAGGAGGCACGACTTGATTTTTGTGGTAGTTGACACTCTAACGAAGACTACACATTTTATCTCAATGTGTACAATGTATCAAGCGCCATACATAGCTAGATTTTTTATCAGTGAGATTGTGAGATTGCATAGCGTGCCCTAAAAGGATCATATCCGATCGAGGATTGGTGTTTATAGGATGATTTTGGGCTAGTTTCCAAGAGGCCTTGGGAACCCAACTTAACTTTAGTACTGCGTAACACCCGGAGATAGACAAGAAGAAAAAAAGGATGAACCAAATTGATGCAGCAACATCGTAAGAATCTAGCCAAGCAAGCATAAGGGCTGAAGATAGTTAGAAAAGAACAACACACATCTTGCACATTTTGAAATGTTTTTGAAAAATTAATGAGCAGATATTAATGTAGTAGTTAAAGGAAGCATACTTGCATATTGTAAACAGATATTGAGCAATTTTCTCTCATCTACTGGATGTAATAGACATTAAGTTTGTTTAATGAGAGTAAGTAGATTTGAATTAAGAGATTAGACAGTTTGGGATTATATCAACCATTTCCCATACCTGAAAGGCCATGGGACACAGTGAGCATGTATTTCATATTGGTACTGCCAAGGACACAAAGAGGACGTGATTCGATCTTTGTGGTAGTCGAAATTTTTTCAAAAATGGAACATTTCATACCATGCCAAAAAACCAGTGATGCAACTCATATTGCAAACCTGTTTTTCAAGGAAGTCTTCAGACTTCACGGCTTACCAAGGAGTATCATTTCTGATCGGGATACCAAGTTCGTTGGACATTTCTGGAGGACCTTATGGAAGAAGTTGGGGACAAGTTTGTCTTTCATCTCAGCGTATCATCCTTAGATGGATGGACATACAGAGGTCGTAAATAGGAGCTTGGGAGATTTACTGAGAATCTTAGTGACTAAACATGAAATTCAGTGGGATCACATTCTGCCACAGGTGGAATTTTCTTACAATGATTCACTCAATAGAAGCACAGGGCAGATTCCATTCCAGATTGTATACAGAATGCAGCCAAGGGGAGTTTCTAAATTGAAATATGAAGAACAAGCTAAATTCATGAGTGCTAGTGCAGAGGACTTTGTAGAAGGAATGAAGGAGCTTCATAGTTGAATCAAGGAGTGATTGCAGAGTTCAAGTCAAGAATACAAGCGGAGAGCAGATCAACACAGGTGAGAACTTCAATTTGAAGTTGGTGATCTAATTCTTGCACATTTGAGGAAGGAGAGGTTCCCAAGGGGAACATATAATAAATTGAAGATGAAAAAGATTGGACCATGCAAGGTTATAAAGAAATTTGGGGCAAACTCATATGAAATTGAATTACCCGATGGGATCAGAATCTCACCGATATTCAATGTTGTGGATTTTTACCCTTACAGAGCTGAAGAAGCAGGAACATAAAATGAACAGAAAGAGGTTCAATGGACAAAACAAATGCCTATAGCTGAAAAACCATAGATGGACAACATAATTGACAAAAGGATTATCAAAAAGACAAGGAGGAAGGAGTATTTTGAATACTTGGTCAAGTGGAAGGGACATCCAGTGGAAGATGCCAGTTGGGAGAATGAAGCAAAAATTCAAAAGCATGGATAGACCGTGCAAGAGCTCATGAATAGGATCCCATGAAAAATTTCAAGTGAGGGAGTATGATGCAGGAGCATCGTAAGCAGCCAACCAAGCAGGCATAAGGGTGAAAGACAGATGGAAAAGGGCAACACCCATCTTTCACATTTTGAAATGTTTTTGAAAAATTAATGAGCAGATATTAATGTAGTAGTTAAAGGAAGCATACTTGCATATTGTAAATAGATATTGAGTAGTTTTCTCTCATATGCCGGATGTAATAGACATTAAGTCTGTTTAATGAGAGTAGGTAGATTTGAATTAAGAGATTAGACAGTTTTAGAAGCATAGGAGGGAAAACAGATATAGACACCCGCACCCTTGTATTATTGTATCATTAGAGGAAGAACATTGTTAAGAGCATTGAGATTTTCATAAGATGGAGAGTTGTAGCAGAGAGATGTAGAGAAGAACCCATGTACAGGAGCATTTGAATTAATATATGAAGCTTTGACACAAATTTCATGGTGTTATGATGCTTACTATTTGCATTTGTTGAATGGTATGTTTACAGTCATTTTATTCTCTCTGTTTAGGCATTTGTTTCAATGTTGGGTTAAATGTGTGATTTCATGCTAAGTGTATGATGTCTGATAGACCAGAGGAATGAATTTCAATTTTTTCTCATCCTAAGATTTCCTGGAAGGAGTGCAGTGAAACGTCCGCAAGGTGTGCATTGACAAGAGTCTGAGTTTTATCTCAGAAAGCTTAGGAGGGACACCATTGTTCTCATACTCGCAGAAGTGTAGGTGAAGCACGGAGTCATGCAAGGTGTGTGTAGGCTAGTTAAATCCTTAGCAGTTATCAACTAAGGTGAAGGTGGAAGGACTGTTGTTGCAAAGAGTGCACAGAGTCGAGGACTCAAATAACTAGAGGTTATTTGAAAGATTTCCGCAAGGAGTGCGAGCAGGATCTCTCTTGGAGACTTAAGTTGACCAATGAAAGCTCAGGAGGGTTAGAGCCTTTGAAGAGTTCAAAGAAATATGGGGAGTGAATTCATCATGCAGAAGTTAAGTTCAGAAGGGAGAACATTCAATCCTTTGGGTAGAAGCCATTTGAAGCGTGAATCGATGGGTCACTATTCTCCGTTGAGAGCTCACGAAGTCATGAGGACCGTAGGATCCAATGGAGCCATATAGATGGTGAGAAGCCTTCATGAAGGAAGTGCAAAGTTGCGAGAATCATTGAATTTGGCAAAGTTGCAAGGTGATTAGAGGCCGGTGAAACCCATCACCTTGGGATCCAGGATCAACTTGAGACATTGATCGTAATTTATGTAATTCGTTGGATCATATCACGGACTCGAGGTTCATGAGTTTGGAGGAAAAACCAAATTTATTGGTTTGCGTGAAGTTCCAAGTTGTGAGCAATAGAGAAGGAGATCCAGACCGTTGGATTCGAAACACGGGAGAATCGTTGGATCAGAATCTTCGCGTGGTATCATATACTCGAGGATTCGGGGTTTGAGAGAGTTTCTTTTTCGACTACAAAAGTCGCGAAGTGTGAGCGCTGAGGGATCGTGCGAAAACATGGCACATCCGGTTGGTGGGGACCGCGTAGTTGATAGGTGGCATAGTAACAATGCCCATAGAAAAGTGGAAGCGGGTGAAAATTGAAGGGCCCATGTCACCTCGGAAGAAGTCAACCCATTGTTGAATTATCATGTCTTGGGGATTCGTGAAGAAGGAGTACAAGGGCTCAACACTTCAACTCGCAAAGTGGTGAGTTGCGAGAGGTGCTAGATTTAGGTTATAGTCGGCAGTCACTTGAAAAAGCACTAAAGAGGAAGGAGCCATACCCTTATCATCATCTTGGGTATCGAAGGTTTGGAAAAGAGGAGTCGAGGGTATTCAACTCACGAACTCGCGAATTGCAAGCTGTGAAAGCTCTTGCGTTAAGGCCGATTGTGGTTGTTGGAGGAAGTGAATCTCGTGCCTAGTGCTTGTGTGCACAGGTGGGGTTTTTGAAGGACCTGTGGATTGAATCTGCAAGGTTCCAATAGGGATCTGAGAGAGCCGCTTCGGCTCGAGAATAATTATAACAATCCTGAGAGGATCTCGGCCCAAGGGCAAGGGGATCTGTGTCATAAATCTTGGAAGATATGTTGTGTATGTACGTGATGGACCAACAAAAGCATTGGGAAGAGTTCTTGCCACTGGTAGAGTTTTCATACAACAACAGTTATCAAAGCACCATTAAGATGGAACCTTTTGAGTTTCTTTATGGGTGACAGTGTTAGATGCCTTTGAGTTGGGATCAACTTGAGGATAGGGTCTTGGTCAGACCAGAAGTGATCCAAGAAATGGAAGAAGTACAAATGATAAGAAAAGGGTTGGAAGAAATGCAAGATTGACATAAGGGTTTTCCCAATGCGCATCGCATGACCATTGGTGAAGGGCCTAACAACTAGTCGTGCCTCATTCTTTGAGGCATATGCACCATGATTATCTTTTTTCTGTGTGTGAATTTAAGTCAATGATACTACGCTTATGATTGACATGAGTTCTGGGCAGATGTTGGGTGAGGGTGTGCTCACGACAAAGCCAATTTGCATTCTGAACCATTGCATTTGACTACAACGTCGAACTGTTGATCACGTCAAGGAAGAGTGGGACAATTATAGTCCACACTCGGTTACCCAAGAGGATGCATATGATATGCGTCAAAAGTTTCCATCTTTGTTTGATGGCTAGACCTTTAGATTTTGTTAGATACTTTATTTATGCATTTATATATTGTGAAACTTCAAGATCAAGTTTAAAACAAGAGGGGGTGTATGTAACATCTTTCTCTTGTGCACATTTTATGTGACGTATTCATTGAGGAATCTTGTGAGAAAGTGATCCGATTCATTATATGATCGAATGCTCCACTTATGGATTATGATGATGAGATTGTGATTTATGATGTTATGTTATGTTATTATGTATAGACAAGTGTTATTGACTGGTTTCTCCTAAGTGTGCAGGACTCTTGACAGATTGAGGATGTCGATGGCATCGATGGACGTCCTTGGACTCTGGATCGAGTCAGGGAGTGGACTGTATATGGTTTGAGTAATTTTTGTATTTCATATGTGACATATGACTGGGTATGTTAGGATGTTGTTTATGGATCGCTGACATGTTTTGTTGATGGATGCAAACTGACGTTTTCTTGCTAATCTGACTCACATTTGGAGTAAAGAGATCATGCACAACAATCAGAGATATTGAGAGAGAGGTGTGGCAACAACCCTACCACAACCTACTAGCACTCTCGTTGTGGCTCGAATTGTAACTTAACGATTACCTAGTTCGAGAAATCCATGATGTTGTGAGGGCAGACTGAGACAGTCTCTCACAAAGATTCTAAGGGGCACACAATTGTAAGTTTTAAACCTGTGAAGTAAATCAATGCATATAGATTCTTAAGAAATATCGAAATTAATCAATGGCTCATACAAAAGTACACAGAGATTTTATATCCGAAACCCTCAACCGGGAAAACCTTTCTTATTTTCATTATATTGAATTTCACCATTCTCCATACAATATATACAATGTTTTTAGGTATTCTGTAGATACCAAAACCCTAATCCCTTAATCTAGGATTAATTTACAAATCTGCTAAAAATAGAAAAAACTACAGTTGTCGTATCTGACGCACGCACACACACACACATGCAAAGAATATAACACATACCCAAAATTCTCCCACTTGTTGTTTTCTTTTCATCCAGGGGTCTAGGGGATTATATATTCAACAATCCAGGGCAACAATGCCCGTTGTTACTCTACACTAGGAGAAATTTTTTGTTCTCACAGACTTTGTCAATGAATCTGCAACATTCTTCAAAGTGTCAACCTTTTCCAGCAACACCTTTTTTTCCTCAACCATGTCTCTCACAAAGTGATAATGAACATCAATATGCTTTGTCTTTGAATGATAAGCTGGGTTCTTTGCCAGGAATATTGCACTCTGACTGTCACAGTCTAATCTCACTACTTGTTGTACCAACCCAATACCTGAACACAATCTTTGTAACCATACTTATTCCTTGCTTGCATGAGTGGGTGCCATGTATTCAACTTCTGTAGTTGAGAGTGCCACTACAACCTATATTTTTCTCATCCAACTGATTTCTCCTCCAAATAGGTTAAACACATACCCACTTGTATATCTTTTGCAATCCAAATCTCCAGCCCAGTTTGCATCAACAAAGCCATGTATTTCCACCACTCTGTCCAATCCCGATCTTCCTTGGTAGCACAATCCATAACTGGTGGTGCCACGAAGATACCTGAAGACCCTCTTTACTGTTGTCCAATGCTCCTTCCCTGGTTTTGACATATACCTACTCAAAACTCCCACTGCATGTGCAATGTACAGTCTAGTACAAACCATTGCATACATCAAACTGCCAATTGCACTGGCATATGGAACATGGGACATGTCCTCTTCTTCTTCATGTGTCTTGGGACACTGATCTACAGATAACTTTACACCTATAGTAATAGGAACCTTGACCGGTTTACTTCCATGCATATTAAACCTCTGCAATATCATCTCAACATATTTTCTTTGATTCAACCAGAGTTTTTTATTTGCACGATCTCTTTTAATCTCCATTCCCAGAATGAAGTTAGCAACACCGAGATCCTTCATGTCAAATTTGGAGGATAGATACAATTTCACCTCCTTGATAACATCCATGTTATTTCCTACCAACAACATGTCATCAAAATACAACACTACATCAATGAAGTGATTACCAACCTACTTGGAATATACATAGTGATCAGCCCTGCTTCTTATAAATCCCAATCCAAGGATGTATGTGTCAAACTTTTGGTACCACATCCTAGGTGATTTCTTTAGACCGTATAGTGACTTCTTTAGCTTACAGACTAGCTCTTTCTTTCCCTTCACTACAAAGCCTTTTGGTTGCTTCATGTAGATTTCTTCTTCTAGATCCCCATGTAGGAATGTTGTCTTCACATCCATTTGTTCCACTTCAAGATCAAAAGCAACAACAATAGATAAAATAAATCTAATAGAAGTTAACTTAGCAACAGGAGAAAAAATCTCACCAAAGTCAATTCCCTCTACATGGGAATAACCTTTTGCTACTAACTGAGCTTTGTGTTTCTCCACTTTACCTTGTGCATTAAACTTCTTCTTGAACAACCATTTGCTACCAACCGATTTTCTTCCAGCTGGAAGCTCAACTATATCCCATGCCTCATTCTTATCCAAGGCACCCATTTCTTCAACCATGGCCTTCTTCCAGAGTTTACTATCCTCTAAATTCACTACTTTCCTGATACTTCTGGGATCATCATCAGTAATAGATAAAGCAAAATTGGAATGAAAATCAGTTGGAGTATACCTTTCTGGTTGCCTTCTATCTCTCACTGATCTCCTCAATACTGGGGTATGAGGTTCTTCTTCTTCTATTGCTACTTCCTCTGCTTCCTCTTCTTCGGATGTTTCATATTTTGCATCATCCAACTCAAGCTCTATTTTCTCAGGTTCGTCTTGCATTGGTGGGAATTCCTATTTGGATACATCTTTTACCTATTTGAAAACAACATCTCAACTGTAAACAATTTTCTTGGTTTCTGGGTTCCAAAGCTTATAACCTTTCACACCATCTTTATAACCAATAAAGATACACTTTTTAGATTTATTATCCAGCTTACTCCTATTTTCCTTTGGAACATGTAGATAAGAATCACAACCAAACGCTCTAAGATGTTGAAGAGAGGGTTTCTTTCCAGACCATACCTCATGTGGATTTGTATCATCCAACGCTGATGAATTTGATCGATTGACCAGGTAACATGCTGTACTCACTGCCTATGCCCATAATTCTTGTCCTAACCTAGCACCGCTGAGCATGCTCCCTGCTTTTTCCATCAGTGTCTTGTTCATCCCTTCTGCAACTCCATTCTACTAAGGAGTGTATGGAGTAGTCTTCTGCCTTGATATACCACACTTCTTATAGAATTCTTCGAATTCATTTCTGTAGAATTCTCCACCATTATCTGTTCTCAATATCTTTATTTTCTTCTCTGTCTGATTTTCTACCAGAGCCTTAAACTCTTTAAATTTATCAAATACCTCATATTTATTTCTAAGAAAATAAATCCATGTGTTCCTTGAAAAATTATCTATGAATGAAACATAATACACATATTTACCTAGGGATGGAACAGGAACAGGTCCAAACACATCACTGTGTATCAACTCTAAGATCTCCTTTTCTCTTGTAGCACCAGATGGGAATCTTACTCGATTTTGGGAATCTTACTCGATTTTGTTTACCATATATGCAATTTTCAAATAAATCAAAATCTAGAGTAAAATTAGACATACCTTCAATCATACCTTTACCATGTAGTGTTTGAAGGCCCTTTTCTCCAATATGCCCCAATCTTTGATGCCACAACATGGTCTTCTTTTTTGGGACAGTATTGGTCTTGTCTCCTTCATTTTTCTGCTCAAGGAAAATAGAAATTTTACACCCATTAGTATAAGTGATTCCAAACAACTTGTATAGAGTTCCACAATGAACTCCCCTCATCAACACCATTGCTCCTCGTACCATCTTGCAAGTGTTCTTTTCAAATACAATTTTCACTCCTGCATCACTCAACTTGCTTACAGATATTAGGCTCCTGGCTAGTTTTGTGATGTGTAGAACCCTAGGAAGAGTTCTAATCCTTCCATCATTTAGCAGCAACTTAACCCTTCCATGTCCCAAGATTTTTTTTGTTGAGTCATCTCCTATGAATACATCACCACCATCATATTTTTAATATTCAAAAAACCACTCCTTGTGAGGATTCATATGGTATGATGCACCTGAGTCGATCAACCATACATCATGGTCTGCATGTGTACTTGTAGATGCTAGGTAAACATCACCTCCTTCTTCAGTGGAGATTTTTGCCTCCGTGGAAGAGGTACTATCAGATCCCTTTGGTTTTCAACCTTCTTAGACTTGCAATCTTTCTTATAATGCCCTGTTTTACCACACTTCCAACATTTCCTCAAAGATTTTCCTAGAGACTTAGATCTACCTGTAGATTTAGATCTCCATCCCGAAGGCTCACCAGGGTTCCTATCTTGGGTACACCCTCTTACAAATAAAGAATTTTTGTTGTGACCATCCATTCTTTTTCACCTCATCTCTTCAGATAACAAGGATGTAACTACATCCTCATACTTCAATGTAGATTGAGTGGTACTACCTATTGCTACAACCAGATTATCCCAAGAGTCTGGCAAAGAACATAACAAAGTAATACACTTATCTTC
>ML779984.1:746844-758037 GCA_009831015.1 Picea engelmannii
GTATTAAAGGCATTTAGATGTTCTGTCACAGAATCTCCATCTTCCATCCTAAGATGATACAGCTTCTTTTGAAGAAACAACTTGTTTACCAGGGACTTTGATTGATACAAATTCCCTAACTTATCCCATAGTTCCTTGGCTATAGATTCTCCTAAGACATTCAACAACACTGAATCTGCCAGGCAGAATTGAATAGTACTCCTTGCTCTTCTGTCCAACTTGTCCCAATCTTCCTTTGACATACCAGTAGCTGGTGTACTAGTAGTTTGTGTACTGGTAGTTTGTGTACCAGTAGCCTGTGTGCTTGTAGATGATGTACCAGTAGGCTGCGTACTAGGATCCATAGCGATCCATTATTCTTTGTCTACAAGAAGGTCCTCCATCTTGAGCTTCCATAGCTCAAAGTTTTTATCGTTGAACTTCTCTATCTCGATTCTAGATGAGCTCACCATTCCTCTTTCTTTACTCAAATCTCCACTACAAAAGCTCCCACTAAACCCAGGCTTATCACAGACCCAAGATAAACTTGATCTATCAAGACCGAGCCAAACCCTCAGCAACAAAGGCGTCCCTCTGAAGCCAAAAACGAGATCTGATACCACATGTAAGTTTTAAACCTGTGAAGTAAAGAAATACATATAGATTCTTAAGCAATACAGAAATTAATCAATGGCTCATACACAGAGTACACAGAGATTTTATACCAGAAACCCTCAACCGAGAAAGCCTTTCTTATTTTCATTATATCAAATTTCACCATTCGCCATACAATATATACAATGTTTTTAGGTATTCTAAAGATACCAAAACCCTAATCCCTTAATCTGGGATTAATTTACAAATCCGCTAAAAATAGCAAAATCCGCTAAAAATAGCAAAAACCGCAGTTGTCGTATCTGACACGCCCACACACACACACATAAAAAGAATATAACACATACCCAACAACAATAAGTCAGGGTCCTTATTCCTTAGAGGCCCTTAGTCTCCCACAAGGTCACCTAACAGAGTATTGATTCCAAGGGTGGACGTGTACCAAAATCGATCAAAAGGTGAGTGGTACCCTTGGAGCACATAGTTCATCTTGAAGGGAACGTCGTAGTTTTAACACTGGTGAGTCAATGAACCTCGGTACCTAGAAAAAAATATATCATTTTGACTTAGTTGGCCTTAAAATAAATTTTGTATGAGTAAAGTTTAATAATTATGAAATTTCCCTTAAAAAAAAATTGTTAAGCCTAATTGAAATTAGGGATAGGTCTAATTGGGGGTGTAAGAACTAAAACTATTGAATCAATTAATAAAGACGGCGTGAAGAAAAATCAAATTTAATAATTAAAGGAGAAATAATTTATCCAAAAAATTAATTGTTGGCTATGTGCAAAACTTGCTAATTTAGAACTTAGACCAAAAAGGTGAAACATAAATATTAAAGGAATGTGGAACATAGAAGGGAATCTAGTCTAGATAACTTTACAAATTTGAACTCAACTAATCTTTAAGAAATACGTCAATCATTAAGAGAATGTGAGGGAATAAAGGGACATCGAGGAGCATTTTTATGAATGATTTTAGGTGGGTGAGGGAAATTGACAAATTAATTTAATTAATTAAATGAATTTCTGGTGCAACTAAAGGATTGGGTGACAAGTGTATGGGGGAGAATATTCCTAATAAAAATTTAATAAAAAGAATTTAATGTGCATTTTGGAAACTAGTCACTAAGAGAACTCTATAAAATAAATGGCAGAGGAGGAGAATGGATGACGACTGGTAGGCATAAGGTTACGATGTCGATATTTTTCTTGACTCATTTTTCTTGTGGGAGTTGGGATTCCCAACTCGATTGGAGAGTGGTAGCTCGACCTTACGATCCGAGATGGGAGATAGCTTTCTCTGGTTTGTGTGTGTGGCCCCTTTCGGGGGGGAAGAAGAGTACCCATGGTGTTGGCTAAGAGGTATCAATGAATTTTTCACGATTAACAAGCGGGGAGCTGGATGGAGCGCAAGTGCAAGAGAACATCTTCAAATTCTCGTCTTCGATTACGGTATTTCATAAAGTTTTAATTGCATTAGATTCAATTAGTATATTAGAGTATATATTTTATGTATGTTGTCAAAAATTGTGAGACCTTGAAGGCCAACTACTTGATGTTTTATAACCCCTGGAAGGGGATTTCTGATGTTCCTACCATTGAAATATAATCGAACTTCCTTGATTGATTGAGTTGTTTTCTAATTTCTAACTCATTGGCTTCGTCATGCTCAACATTACCCATAGATTACGTAAGGTGATTGAATTCTTTACGAGATGAATCGTCGATTTTAGTTCATTTCCTATTCCCCTTTTTGTTATTGGGATTGTAGTTATCCCTATTCCGACCTTAGTGATTTTACATATGTCAATTAAGTTACAGTCACCCTTTTGTTGTCTGATGACTTGAAATTTTGGCATCGAGTCTTGGTAGCCTTCCTGCATCGCACTTTATATGTCCCTGCATTCTATTACATATTGCTCAAAGAACTTTTGATATAAACTTGACTTCTAATTTACCTAGGGAGGATGATATCTGATGTTTTAATTTATTTCCACTTGCTCAACATATTCTTAAACTGGTATGTGATTCATCCTTCCTCGAATGGCAAAATATCTCTATGTTTTCATGATGCGAAGTCACGACCCTCACGGTCCAACTTGCTCTCACCAGGACCTTCTTTCACCCAGGCCCAAAGAGTTTAAAGAACTCTTTCAACTCCTCTCGGGAGTTCTCTACCCACAGTTATCCCCTTCGGCGATCTCCCCACTCGCGAAATTCGGGAAATCGCGATTCGGGAATTCACAGTTCACGTGAGCACAGTTCACATGCAATTCAAAACCCCGAACCCCAATGAGTCAAAGGTCAACGGTTCCTCTTCCGTCGGGGATTTCCCTATCGGGAAATCGCTGCTTGCAATGTCAGCAATCTGACTTTCCAAACCCCGAGCTCCGAGGTGCCGATCTTTCGATACAATGCCACCTGGACTCCACTAAATCTTGTGGTCCCACACTGCCACGTCGCCGTCGGGATTTCGCGGATTGCGAATCCACGATGTAAGTTTTCCTTGGTGTTGAAAACCCCGAACGTCGAATTCCGATCTCTCTGGATCTCACGCCACCTATCCTGTGGAGATCAATGGCTCTGAATAACTCGGGAAATTGCGACTCACGATTTCAACGAGTCTACGCCTCACCTCGACAAACATCGAATGCCGATATGCGATGGCTTTTGATTCCCTGCCTCGAAGACCTCCTCTGCTTCCAGGCTCTTCCTGTTCAGATCTCTCCTGGGTTTATTCCCACCGTAACGGAAAGGAACTATCCCTCCTGAGCTTGATTTCTCCCACTCCTTCAACTGAAGGTTGGCGCACTCTTTGCGCTCGACGTCCAATCACTCTCTAAGCGTTGGGCCTTCTGGATTCTGTGCACTTTCGGCAACAAAAATCCCTGCCTTTCTTTTCTCAGACTTCCTACTGAAACTCCAACCTTGGCCTGCACTTATCCTGCACGACTCGAATACCCAATTCAACTTCTGGGCAGATGAGAACAAGAGTTCAACTGTCTAGCCTCATCAACGCACTCTATGCGGATGAATTCGACTGCACTCTATGCAGGAATCTCCTGACTCAAACAGAGAAACAATTGAAATTCATTCTCTCCTCTCTCACACAGATTCCAATTCAACTATGAAATCACATACACAGCATATCAAAGCAAATGCATGATAGAAAGCAAACAACCATGAGCATAATATCAACACAGAGAGAAAACACAAACCATGAAGCTTAATCAAAGCCTTTCTTCTATTAATTCAATCTGTACATGGGTGTTCTTCACCAGGTCTCTGCTCTGCTCTGCTCTTCTGAATGCTTGATAATAATACAATGATACAAAGGAGGGTGCCTATATTTCGTTTTCCCTCTCGAAATCTGAAGCTATCAAATCTACAATAAATTCCTATCTAACAGCATTAAAACTAATAAATTCCTTCCTATCTATAATACAATACAAGTGCGCTCCATTACATTTACTCATTAATGCTTGGCGCAACAACTATCAAGGTAAAATTCAAAAAGAAGTTTGTTGGATTGTCCAACTGTCTTTCCCTGCTCCACGCGATGGCTCGCTTGATGAGTGAGCGATGCTCCTGCATCATACTCCTCGGCTCGAAATATTTCATGGGCTCCTATCCATGAGCTCCTGCACGGTGTGCCCATGCTTCTGTATAACTGCTTCTGTCTCCCAGCTGGCATCCTCCACTGGGTGGTTCTTCCATTTCACCAGGTACTCAAAATACTGTTGCCGCCTGGTCTTCCTGCCTACTCTTTTATCCAGTATGCACTCCATCTGAGGCTTCTGTGCAACTGGAAACTACTTCTGCCACTGGACCACTGGTTCCTCAGTTCCAGCTTCTGCTTCTCCAGCCCTGTAGGGGTATAAATCTGAAACATTGAATATCGGAGATATCCCGATGCCATCCGGCAACTCAAGCTCATATGCATTTTCTCCGAATTCCTTTAGGACTCTGCATGGCCCAATTTTCTTCATCTTGAGCTTGTTATATGTTCCCCTTGGGAACCTTTCCTTCCTCAAGTGTGCCAGAACCATGTCACCAACTTCGAACTGAAGTTGTCTCCTTTGCTGATCGGCTCTGCGCTTATACTCTTGATTTGATTTCATCAATCGCTGCTTCACCTGTGTGTGAAGTTCCTGCATCGCTTCAGCGAATTCTTCAGCACGAGCGCTGCTAGTTTCAGCCTGTTCTGACTCCCTTAGCTCAGAAACTCCCCTCAGCTGTGTCCCATACAAAATCTGGAATGGACTCTTTCCTGTACTCCGATTCACCGAATCGTTGTACGCGAACTCTCCCTGTGGTAATATCTAGTCCCAACTGTTGTGGTGCTTTGTCACCAAGCTTCTCAATAGATCCCCTAGACTTCTATTTACCACCTCTGTTTGGCCATCCGTCTGCGGATGATAAGCCGAACTAAATGCCAAATTAGTTCCTAGTTTCTTCCATAGCGTCCTCCAAAAATGACCTATGAACTTCGTATCCCGATCCGAGACTATGCTTCTCGACAATCCATGCAATCTGATGACCTCTTTGAAAAACAAGTTTGCGATGTGGGTTGCATCGCTGGTCTTCTGACATGGGATGAAATGTGCCATTTTAGAAAACCTGTCTGCCACCACAAAGATGGAATCAACTCCTCTTTGCGTTCTCGGCAAACCCAAAACAAAATTCATACTGATCACCTCTCATGGCCTCTCAGGTATGGGTAATGGCTGATATAACCCAGCATTCTGCTTTCGGCCCTTTGCATGTTGACATATCCCGCATCTGTCAACAAATCGTTTGACATCGGTGCGCATCCCCAGCCAAAAATACAATTCGCTCAGCTTCGCGAATGTCTTATCATGTCCAAAGTGACCTGCTAAGCCTCCGCTGTGTTTTTCCTTTACCAAATTCTCCCTCATGGAGCAATTCATAATGCACAGTTGATTGCCCTTGAACAACAATCCATCCTGGATCATGAAATCTATCCATGGACTCCGATCTCTGAGAACTGGATTCTCAGCTGCCTCGTATGCTTCTACAAAATCTGCATCACCTGCATACATATCGTTCAGATTTTCAAAACCTAAGGTCTTGACTCTGAACTCCTGCAACAACAAACATTTCCTGCTCAAAGCATCGGCTACCTTATTAGCAGTTCCCGAAATGTGTTTTATCACAAATGTGAAATTTTGCATGTACTCTACCCATTTTGCATGTTTCTGGTTCAATTTCTCCTGTTGACTCACAAACGACAATGCATGATTGTCGCTGTACAGAACGAATTCTTTGGGTATCAAGTAATGCCTCCACTTTTTCAATGCCTGTATGATGGCATAGAACTCTTTGTCATACATGGAGTATTTCAATTTTGCGTCATCTTGACTTAGGACCTCTCCAACAGCATACCCACTGGCATCACACTTCACCTGAAATGTTTTCTGAAAGTCAGGCAACACCAACACGGGTTGCTCTATTATCTTCCGCTTCAACAGATTGAAGCTCTTCTCAGCCTCTGTTGTCCAATGAAAAACTTTATGCCGCTTCTTCACTGTGTCCATCATTGCTGCGCTAATTCCACTGAAATTCCGAATGAATTTCCTGTAGAAACTAGCCAAACCATGGAAACTCCTTACCTCAAAAACGTTCCTCGGCGATGGCCAATTCCTGATCACTTCTACCTTTTCAGGATCCATCTTCAATTCATTCGCCGAGATTACAAAACCCAAATAAATGAGTTCTGTCTGCATGAACGAGCACTTCTTCATATTGATCAACAGCTTCTCCTGTTGTAGCCTTCTCATCACAATGGCCAAGTGTTTTAAATGTTCTGCCTTGGTTTTACTGAAAATCAATATGTCGTCCAGATATACGACAATGAACTTACCGATAAATTCCCACAAGACTTCATTCATCAATCTCATGAAAGTGCTTGGCGCATTTGTCAAACCAAACGGCATGACCAACCATTCATACAAACCCTCATTTGTCTTGAATGTTGTCTTCCATTCATCTCCTTCTCTCATCCGTATCTGGTGATATCCGCTCTTGAGATCAATCTTTGAAAAATAATTTTCCCCACTTAGGCAATCCATCAGATCATCCATTCTCGGCAGTGGAAATCTGTATCTGATGGTAATCTTGTTAATCGCCCTGGAGTCTGTACACATTCTCCAGCCTCCATCCTTTTTTGGACTTAGTACTGTCGGAACATCACATGGACTAAGACTCTCTCTGACCAATCCTTTGTCCAGCAGATCTTGTACCTGCCTTTTGACTTCCTCGTTCTCCTGAGGTGTCAACCTGTACGCTTCCTTATTCGGCAAACTTGCTCCGGGTATGAGGTCAATATGGTGACTCACACTCCACATCGGTGGTAACGAACGAGGTAGTTCATCCATGATGATATCAGTGAACTCTCCCAGCAGTTCCTGAATCTCCTCTGGCAAGTCATCCACTCTTGTGCTTGTCAGGACAATTCTCGGTTTCCTGACAACGAAGAATTGTGGATCTTCGTTCTTCTCCATCTCGGTGAGAAGTTCCTTCCCACTCATGAGAAGTATTGTGCTGGTTACTTCCAGCTTCACTTCTTTATCCTTTATTGGAAGCAATCTGTGTGTTCTCCCATCCTTCTCCAAGGTGTATGTGTTCATCCTTCCGTCATGAACCACATTTATGTCATACTTCCATGGTCTACCCAGCAATATATGACATATGTCCATGGGAATGACATCACACAGAATCTCATCGTGGTAATTTCCTATCTTGAATTTAACTAAGCATTGTTTAGTGACACTTACCCGGTGTCCTTTCTGTAGCCACGAGACTTTATATGGACTTGGGTGCTTAGTCATCTCCAGCTCCAGTTTTTCCACCATCTCGGATGAAACGAGATTATCGGTGCTCCCACTGTCAACTATGAATTTTCATTTCCTGTCCTTGGCTGTGCAAGCCGTTTTGAACAGTCTGCTCCTCTGCACTGAGCTGTACACCTCTTTCTCAGGTGTCAAAAGAATCTTATGCATCCCAAGCGACCTTCCGCTGTCTGCATCTTCTGTCTCAGCATCACGTCTCTGCGCCTCAGTGATGTGAGTTTCACTTCTGTCCATTTTCCTATCTGGACAGTCAACGGCTTTGTGTCCATCCTTCCCACATGTAAAACATGTGATGATTCCTCCTCGGCCNTCACGTCGGCATATCCGCCACCCTGCTCTGTATGCTGCCTCCTCGGCTCAGTATATTGTTGCCTCTGTTGTGAGGTTCCACCTCTTTCAACCTTACCCTGAGGCCTCTGCCATTCCTCCTTAGGCTTCTGAGTTCTATCTTGGGAAATTGCCTTGCCTCTGGGCTGACTCCTGCCTCACCCTCGCTGTCCCTGCTTACGGTTCATCTTCTCCTCGAATTTTAGAGCCATATGGTACGCATCCTCAACTGTTCAGATGGTAACCATGCTCAATTCATCCTGAATGTCATACCTCATCCCATTCAGGTATCTCGCCACCTTTTCGTCATCACTCTCTCGATGACCAGCTCGAATGTTGAGTCTATAAAACTCCTCGATGTACTCCTTCACCGTCATCAACTTCTGTCTCAGGTTCTGCATTCACCTGAACAGAGTGATCTGGTAATCTCTCGAGATGAATTTCGATTTCATTTTAGCGATCATCTGATCCCAGCTCTTAATTTTCTGTTTTCCCTTGCAGGGCCTATCAGCCTGCAATTCATCCCACCATAAGGCTGCATGTCCCTTCAACTTTGTAACAGCATGCCTTACCTTCTTGTCCTCTTCGATATCCTCATAATCAAAGTAGGTGTCGAGTTCTCAGATCCAATCCAACAACTCTTCTGCATTTAGACTTCCCTCATAGACGGGAATGTCCATCTTGGTCTTTGAGCTCATCCTGGCGATAGCTCTAATCAATCGCTCAGTCGAAGCATCCTCTGTTGTGACCTGTTTTTCATGTCCAGCTTCCTCGTCCACCTCAGAATCACTGAACTCTGCAGCGCCGACTCCGCACCTCTGCGTAGTCTCCATCTCGGAGATCTCGCATCTGTCATTCCATCTCTCGATTCCCTGTCGGCCTACCCCTTCTTCGGGCATCCCTGTCCTCACGATCAGGTGACTGCCTTTCTCTTCTGGGCAGCATGATGTCTTCTCTTTCTCTCTGCTACCGAAACAAAAAGAACTCTTCTCCGGCTCTGATACCACTTGATGCGAAGTCGTGACCCTCACGGTCCAACCTGCTCTCACTAGGACCTTCTTTCACCCAGGGCCAAAGAGTTTAAAGAACTCTTCCGACTCCTCTCGGGATTTCTCTACCCATAGCTATCTCCTTCAGCGATCTCCCCACTCACGAAATTCAGGAAATCGCGATTCGGGAATTCGCGGTTCACGTGAGCACAGTTCACATGCAATTCAAAACCCCGAACCCCAATGAGTCAAAGGTCAATGGTTCCTCTTCCGTCGGGGATTTCCCTATCGGGAAATCGCTGCTTGCAATGTCAGCAATATGACTTTCCAAACCCCGAGCTCCGAGGTGCCGATCTTCCGATACAATGCCACCTAGACTCCACTAAATCTCGTGGTCCCACACTGCCACGTCGCCGTTGGGATTTCGCGGATCGCGAATCCATGATGTAAGTTTTCCTTGGTGTTGAAAACCCCGAACGCCAAATTCCGATCTCCCGGGATCTCACGCCACCTGTCCTGTGGAGATCAACGGCTCTAAATAACTCGAGAAATCGCGACTCACGATTTCAACAAGTCCACGCCTCACCTCGACAAATGCCGAATGTCGATATGCGATGGCTTTTGATTCCCTGCCTCGAAGACCTCCTCTACTTCCAGGCTCTTCCTGTTCAGATCTCTCCTAGGTTTGTTCCCACCGTAATGGAAATGAACTATCCCTCCTGAGCTTGATTTCTCCCACTCCTTCAACTGAAGTTTGGCGCACTCTTTGCATTCGACGTCCAATCACTCTCTAAGCGTTGGGCCTTCTGGATTATGTGCACTTCCGGCAACAAAAATCCCTGCCTTCCTTTTCTCAGACTTCCTACTGAGACTCCAACCTCGGCCTGCACTTATCCTGCACGACTCGAATACCCCAATTCAACTTCTGGGCAGATGAGAACAAGAGTTCAACTGTCTAGCCTCATCAACGCACTCTATGCGGATGAATTCAACTGCACTCTATGCAGGAATCTCCTGACTCAAACAGAGAAACAATTGAAACTCATTCTCTCATCTCTCACACAGATTCCAATTCAACTATGAAATCACATACACAACATATCAAAGCAAATGCATGACAGAAAGAAAACAACCATGAGCATAATATCAACACAGAGAAATAGCACAAACCATGAAGTTGAATCAAAGTCTTTCTTCTATTAATTCAATCTGTACATGGGTGTTCTTCACCAGGTCTCTGCTCTGCTCTGCTCTTCTGAATGCTTGATAATAATACAATGATACAAAGGAGGGTGCCTATATTCCGTTTTCCCTCCCGAAATCTAAAGCTATCAAATCTACAATAAATTCCTATCTAATAGCATTAAAACTAATAAATGCCTTCCTATCTATAATACAATAAAAGTGCGCTCCATTACATTTACTCATTAATGCTTGGCGCAACAACTATCAAGGTAAAATTCAAAAAGAAGTTTGCTGGATTTTCCAGCTGTCTTTCCCTGCTCCACGCGCTAGCTCGCTTGATGAGTGAGTGATGCTCCTGCATCATTTCAACTAACATGGCAACGTTTTTTTTTCCTTGAATATTTGGCATTCCGTCATGGGATAACCCTCAACGAATTTCCATTTTCCTCTACAAATCGCGTGGGTAAAACAACCAATGATTTGGGGAGAGAAACCACTAGCGTTTACCCTTTTCTTCTACGAGTTTTGTGGGTAATGTTGGCGACGAAAGTCACTCCTGGATTGCTATCAGGAGCAGAGCCCGACGCCCATCAGTTTAGTGTCACGATTGTTCATAGATGGGTGATCAAATGGAAGGAAACTCTAAACAGTAGTGTCCAACTCTGAAAACAGGCCATGCATGCATGAGCAAGTGAGGTCTTGTGTAAACTTCAGACAGCGAGCTGTCGTAAAGGGTGAACAGGCGGAAGACTTGTGGAGAAGAGTGCGAAGGTCTGTTATAAACAACAAGTTCCTAACAGACTGTAGAGGAAGACATTTAAACACAAGATCAGCTTATATTCAAATGCACACGACCAGAGAATGCAGTAACGCAATGATAAATCATTTATCACAGCAGAACTACAACAATTCGTATGACTCAGTCAATCACAAACTCCCTAGCATGATATGAAATTAGATAAAAAAGGAGAACTGTCTGTCATAAAGCAAGAAATCTCATTTACAGATACATAAGCTGGAAGCTAGAATAGCAGTTAAAGCATTACAGTCGGGAGCTCATCTCTACCATCCATCCTTTAAAAAAATGGCAAAAATGCCTACATATACTTGGAACAAAAACCTGGCAGCTAAAACGAGACATTGCATTGAAGACATTACGTCTTCACATTTACTGCGCATGTAGTCTCTGGACGTTCGTGAACTTCTGTCAGACGCAATCGCGTC
>ML779984.1:779398-790408 GCA_009831015.1 Picea engelmannii
TTTTTAGGATTTATACTAGAAGAAACTCTTGGGCATCCTCTGCAAAGGATAGTTTCATCTTTTTGTCAATTATTTTGCAAATTTTTGGAGAAGTTTTGAACTGTAGGTTGTTGGACAATCCCTCTTTTTATATTATTACATTGACCAACGAGGCTACACAATATTTCTAATACAAAAATTAATTGTTCTTGCTAGTGTGTGTGTGTGTGTGTGTGTGTGTCATGTAAAGTGAAAGATCTTTGACAAGGAGATCAAGGTTTTGATGCAACTAATGTGATCATAGTTGAAATAGGATGTGGAATGTACCATAGTGGACAAAGGGACATTAAAGTTATTCAAGAAAAATAATAAATTCCATTTTTTAACTTTAGATGAATATACATGATTGATCATAGTTTCCATCAATTCTTCAAAATTTATATTAAAGGATTGAAAAATCAATATTAGATATGAAAACTAAGTCTATAAGACTCATATATTAAAACCAAATCGTAAAATAAGGTGGTTGGTGTAGGATTCATCATTGACATTGAGGGAAATTAAGAAACTAAGTATTCTTGGGGGTTGGGATCTCCTCGAATAATGAAGTTGAGGTATTAACCCTCTTTAAGGGTCTCTTGTTCCTCAAGGATCAAGGGATCTACTAGGAATATATGGTGGGTGATTCAATGATTATTACAATAGTAGTTCATCACAAGTCCCTCCCTAAAAAACCTAATATTGCTCACCTAGCAGAAATAATTCTACAAGAAGTACATGGTTTTGGTAAGATCGATTTCTTTCAGGTTCTAAGGAACCAAGTGCACTAAAAAATGGGAAAGATAACTTGGAAACAAATTGTAACATCCCCACTATAATCCCTAGTTTAATTAATGCATAATGTAGATATAATGTATGCTTGTGGCCAAACAATGTATATGTGAATTGTGTTTCTGAATTTTAATAAATAAAATGTGATGCCAGTTGCTGGGGGACATGAACAGAGATGGGGGGTGATTAATCCACAAGAGAGGAGGGGTCTAGAAAGGATGTTTTTATCCACGAGTTTAATTCCCAAATCCTTTTCCTATTTTTAATGTTTTGAGTGAACCTTTTGATTTTCCCTTGAGTGTGGAAGAGCCCAATCATTGAATACATGTAAGAGTGTGGGTTTGAGAAGTCACATCCCATTGTTATTGGGTGTTGATGTTTTGGTAGCTGTGGGAAGTATTTTCCGCCTATAAAACCTTTCTTAGAAGAGAAGAAGATTCCATAAGTCAAAGGAAGTCCATTTAATAGTGGAAGAACACCTCAGAAGAGAAGTCGGCCCACAGGAAAAGAATAAAGTGAAATTAGAACCTCCAGGAAGAGAAGTCGATCCAGATAAAGTGTCTTGAAGGATATAAATAAGGAGACGTATTACTCATTTGGAGACACACACTCACTCATATCTCACTCAAGAATAAGGCGATCATCTGATGGAAGGAAGGAAGACGCAACACTGCAACTCTTGGAGATTCTTGGTTATTCTTGGTGGTGATTTATCTTGTGCGCTCTCCTTGGAAGAGGTGCATTATATTTGTATGGTGTTGTTGCTACAAATATTTGGTATGTTAGCTCTATCTAGTGCTCTAGCCTTGTGTTAGGGTTTCTTCATTATCTGTTTCTCTTGATATATGGTTCATGGTTGGATTATATTATTGATGAAATCTATCTAAGAAAGGTTGGTTGGGTTTTTCCCCAGGTTTGGGGTTTTCCCATGATAAACTCTTCTATATTCTTGTGCTTGTTTATGTTTTTCATATTTCCAATACTTGATATAATCATTAAGTAAAAGAATATCTAATAACATTGATAAATCTATTGCTCTGAAAAATTAAGAAAAATATAGCATGGTATCAGAGTTGGTTACCTTCAAGACATTCTAACAACTCGAAGGAACTATACTAAGATTTGAAGCTGCACAATTATTTTGTCAATCTTGTTGAGAATTTTTTCCAATTCGTTGGAAATAATTCCACTTTAGATCAATTCTCCCAACCCTATCAGACCCCCTGCAATACTCTGATTGCAATTTAGTGGAGTTTGAAATTTTGCAAATTTTCATATCTAGGGTTTTTACCAACAAAAGTGATTACTAGTATGAGAGTTGACAATATAATAGATGGAGCAGGCAATTTCATATCTTGGAAGCATAGGGTACTCCTCATTCTAGAAGAGAATGAATTGTTGGATCATGTTAATCAGGTGCTTCCAAAACAAGAAGAAGAAGAAGCCAAAGAAAAATTCAAGAAGAAGGAAGTCAAGGCCAAGAGGATCTTGAAAGACTCAATTAAGGACCATTTGATACCTAGTGTATTGAAATTGAAGATACCAAAGGAAATTCTTAATGCCTAACCAGATTATATGAAAGAAAGAATATTATTCGTAAGCTAACCCTAATGCATCAATTCAGAAATGTAATGATGAACAAGTCAGAAACCGTCTCCGACTACTTTATGAGAATTTCATTGATCAAGTACCATTTAACAACCATTGGAGATTATGTGGATGATGTAGAGCTTGTAACTACTACACTTAATTGATTTCCCTCTTCTTGGGACCCATTTGTTCAAGGAATTTGCACTAGAAGTAAATTTCCCAAGTTTGATAAGTTGTGGATAGGCTGTACCCAAGAATAATCTAGGTTGATATCAAAATCTCAGAATAAAAATGATGAAGAAAACCAAGATCTTGTTGCCCATGTGAAGAAAACGAAGGAAAGGAGAGATATCAGTCCAAAGAAAACCAAAAGACCATTCTATAAGAAGGATATGTCAAAAATCAGATGGTATAGTTGCAAGAAGCTGGGACATTATGAATTTCAATGCCCTCATAAAAATGAAGGAAGAAAGCATCATGCACATGCAACAGACATGGAAGAGTACACACCTCAGAAAAAGACAAAGGAATCAAAGGATGGAGAATATGTATTTGTTTCATCCCTCACAGGTACTATCTCTCAAGGAAGTGATATTTGGCTCATGGATAAAGGTGATTTCAAGAACATGACTAGATTCATAAATTCCCTTACTAAATTGATAGAAAAGAGTTCATGCCTTCAAGTGGAGCTTGGGGATGATTCCAGACACACAGTCAAATGAGTAGGAGAAGCCTCCTACCAACTTGATTTAGGTAATTCTATCTTAAAGATGTATTGTTTGTACAAGGCTTGAAGAAGAATATTCTTTCTATTTCTTTTTTAGAAGATAAAGGTTTCAGGGTAGCTTTTGTGGATGGCCAAGTCCTTCTATGGCCCAATATTTCAAGCATAGATTATGCTACCGTGATTGGTGTATGAGAGGGACACCAAGAACTAGCCCTTATACACAACAATGTTAGCTCTAGTGAGATATGGCATTGAAGACTTGCTCACCTAAATTATAGAGCATTACCAGTCTTGATCAATATGGTTATAGGTCTACCAGAAATGCAAGTAGAACATGATGGAGTTTGCAAAGGATACACACTTAGAAAGAATGCAAAGGGAAGATTTTCAAGCAGTGACAATAGATCCAAAAGGATCTTGGAAATCATACATTCAAATGTATGCGAACATATGATAGTACCATCCCTAGGTAACTTTGTATACTATGTTATTTTCATAGATGATTACTCACGTAAGACATGGATCTACTTCTTGAAAGTGAAAGATGAAGTTTTCAGTAAGTTTCAAGAATTTAAAGCTTTAGTGGAAAATCTCTCTTCAAGAAAGATTAAGATCTCGAGATCAGATAATGGAGGTGAATACACCTCAAATGAGTTTAAATACTTTTGCAGATAAGTAGGGATTAAGAGGGAGTTAAAAAATCCTTATAAACCCCAACAAAATGGGGTTGCAGAGAGAAAGAATAGATCTATCGTAGAAGCAGCTAAAGCCATGATCCATGGCTAGAAATACCCATCTATTTGTGGGAAGAAGCATCCAGTATGGTTGTGTATGTCTAGAACAAAATTCATCATAATATATTGGGGAACAAGACACCATAAGAAGTATTCACTAGAAAGAAACCAGAAGTCAGTCACTTGAGGATATTTTTTTGTCTAGTGTATATACATGTTCCCAAGGAGAAGAGAACAAAGTTGGATCCTTAAGGAAAGAAGGGAACCTTCCCTGGATACAATGAGACTTTGAAGGCTTACATAATATACATTCCCGAATAGAGACATATTGAGATCAGATGAGACATGACATTTGATGAAGATGAAGCCTTCAAAATATCTAGGGAGTCTCATGTGGATGAGGATTGAGAGGAGTGGGAGGCTCAAAGGGATGCATACTTGGTTGACTCTACTCTACATGAACGCATTCTAGAATATCATAATGAGATAGTAGAGCCAAAGAGACCCAACGCATTCTAGAATATCATAATGAGATAGTAGAGCCAAAGAGACCCATAGATCCACCTAAAGAAGCTATAGTTTCATGGAAGATACCAGCTTGGATATGGATTACTTTGCAGGAAGTTGAAGGAGATGAAACTCCAAAGAGATCCTTTAGAGAAATCAAGAGACCACACAAGTTTTCTAGCTATGTGGCACTAATGAGAAAAATCATTGATTCAGAGCCTTCCACTTTTGAAGAAGTTGTTAGGAACAAGTATGGAATGATTCCATGATGGAGGAGTATCGGTCCATGATGAAGAATGATGTGTGGGAAGTGGTTTTGATACCATAAGGGAAGCCAGTAGTGACTTCCAAGTGGATCTACCAGATCAAACATGTTGTAGATGGTAGCATAGATAAGTAAAAAGTGAGATTTGTGGCTAGAGGGTTCTCCCAAAAAGAGGGAGAAGATTATGGTGAGACATTTTCTCTAGTAGCAAAGTACACTTCCATCAGATCGATTATTGTTATTACTTAAATGATGGGATAGAAATTACACCAGATGGATGTCAAGAATTCTTTCTTGAATGGTGTAATTGAAGAAGAAGTGTACATAGAGAATCCATGGAGTTTTGTAATCCATGGGAAGGAGTCCCATGTTTGCAAATTGAAGAAGGATTTGTACGGACCTAAGCAGGCACCTAGGGCATGGTATGCCATAATAGATAGTTATATGGTGATCTTGGGGTTTACCAATAGTGATGAAGATCCCAACCTTTACTACAATGTTGATGATGGTTTCCCATTGATTTCGGTCCTATATGTGGATGATTTGTTTCTTACAGGGGATGAGAATCTCATAGTTGGGTGCAAGAGGGAGCTCACTTCAAAGTTTAAAATGGAGGATCTAGGTCCTATGCACTATTTCTTGAGATTGTATATGTGGCAGAGACCAGATGAGATTTTCCTTAGCCAAGGAAAATATACAATTGAGATCCTGCAGAGAATCGGGATGATGGACTGCAATTCCATGGCTACACCTATAGTTATGAATCTGAAGATCTCGAGTGATTCATCTTCAAATTTGGTGGATACCATGATGTATAAACAATTGATCGGATACTTGATGTACCTGGTTAACACCATACCAGACATATGTTTTGTGGTGAACACTTTGAGTCAGTACATGGTTGAGCCTAGATATGTACATTGGATAACATCAAAACATGTATTGAGGTACCTGCATGGTACAGTTGAATATGGACTTAGATATGTATCAGATGGAGAAGTGAAGTTGTAGGGTTATACATACTCTGAATGGGAGGGGAGTGTAGTGGACCAGAAAAGCACATCAAGATGTTGCTTGAGTTTGGGATCATGTATGATCTCATGGTTGATAAGAAAACAAACATCAGTGGCACTTCGTACAATAGAGGAATAGTATATTGCAGCCAGTGTTGCAAGCTATGAAGCAGTGTGGTTTTAGAAGTTGCATGCAATTTTATTTGATCAAGAGTTCGAGCCAACTTTGATACACTATGATAATCAAACTTGCATAAATATTTCAAAGAATCATGTATTCCATGAAAAGTCAAAGCATATAGAGATCAAATACCATTATATTAGATACATGGTGCAGAGAGGAGTTGTAGAGCTCCAGTACATATCCACAGATGATCATATAATGAACATTCTCACCAAGCCTCTGTCTAGAGTGAAGTATGAGTACTTCATAGACAATCTTGGCATGATGTAGAATGTCCACCCTCATTGAGAGGGACATGTGATGTTTCTCCTCCTATAAGATTCCCCTTTGGCCAAGGGTTTCCCACATCAGTCATGTGAGGTGACTGAGGGAGTAATGTACAACCTAGTACAAGTCTTTCCTATGCCATGTGATGTGGCTAGGTGTGAATAAGACTTGTAGCATAGCCTTTCCTAAGCCATGAGAGGTGGCTAGGTGTGTATGGAGCTATGATCATAGTCTTGCTTATGCCATGTGAGGTGGCTAGCTTTGAATAAGACTACTGGGAGAGAAGAAACATCACAGCCTGGTGCAAGTCCTGCTTACGCCATGTGAGGTCGCTAAGTGTGAATAAAACTTGTAGCATGGTCTTGGACCATGGTGTAGCCTTTCCTGATCCATGTGAAGTGGCTGGGTGTGAATGGGGCTATGGTGGTAGTCTTTCCCATGCCATGTTAGATGGATTGGTGCGAATAAGACTACTCAGAAATGAGAGACATCACATCATAGTCATGAGGACTATGGCAGTAGTTGTGTACTACTGGACAACATGGTAGTAGATGTGTGCTACTAGTTGAGTGCAACATAGTCATAGAGACTATGGCAAAAGATTTGAGCTAGCGATGGCATGGTGGTATCCTAGGGTTACTAGTTGATTGCATAGTAGTCATTGGACTACTAGAAGAAACCATCATGGAAGAATACATCCCTAGCTAAGAGGGGGTGTTGATGTTTTGGTAGCTGTGAGAGGTATTTTCCTCCTAGAAAACCTTTCTTAGAAGTGAAGAAGATTCTGAAAGTCAAAGGAAGACCATTGAAAAGTGGAAGAACACCTCGGAAGAGAAGTCGATCCATGGGAAAAGAATAAAGTGAAATTAGAACCTCCAGAAATATAAGCCAACCCAACTAAAGTGACTTGAAGGATATAAATAAGGAACCTCCACATGTGCATGAATCTCCATCAAGCTATTGGGTACATATTCCATAATCAAATCTTGTGCATGAACTTTCCCATTTGGTTTACTCTCTCTTCTTATAGGTTTATAATCATGATCCTCTTCCTTTGACTGCACAAGCAAAAAAAAAGTGACTCATTAGAGTTGAGCATCAATCAATTTAAATATGCATTACTCGTTTGTAGTATATTTTACAAAGCATAGTAATAATGACAAGGATCCTTCAAATAAACACTCTTCCTATGAAATTTAAATCCAGTCTGTTCAGTTAAATCTGTACCAATTCCTTTTAGAAGATGTACTGCATCCACGTGCATCAGAAGATGTTTTGACTGTATCAACATGCATGAGTCTTGTTCTAGTGCGACCTTCTGTTGGAGCCCTACTTTGATATAGCAGAGTGTGTGTTTATGACAATAAATTGAGTTCCTTAGAATATTTTCATTTCTAACTATAAGAGATGGCTTATAATGCAAATAGTGTGAATGGATATAAATTTTTCCTAATATGTTTGCACATTGTTTGTATACATTGATACAAAATGGTAAATAAATGGAAGACTATCATGGAACTTGAGGTACAAGACCGAGAAGAAAATATCATCTTTTCTAGTAGAGATTTGGTCTGGTCTAAAGTATATGGAAATGAGTTGAGCATTGATCAGTTTGCAAAATCCCTTTACGTATAGTTCCTAAATTTATTAGAGGATAAGAAAAGAATCCAATAGCTCCATGCACTTTCATTCACCGACAAAACAAGCCCCCAAGCTCAGGGGCTAGTGCTTCCTTGATATATGAGTTGTAAGTATTTTAAAAGTGCATTGATTAGATGTTGGTAACAATATAACTTTATCATTTCTCATATGTATTGACATTTGACAATTTATTATGTAGTTATGTTTTCTCATACGACCCATGGGACAATAGAGGAAAATATACAACATAATCATTTGTGCAAAAGAGGGGTTGTCAGTGCCATTTTATTGTAAAAGTTATGGTTCAATCCATTGATATAGATATTTTGACGTATAACATGTATGAGAATGAAGACGAGAATGGATGGCCCTGTCATGGAAAACATGACACTTTAGGTGAGTCTAGGTCCAAGCATAAGCCAAGGCTTTCAAGGGACATGGTTTCTTATGTGGACAATTCTTTTTTTTGAAGTGGCTATTGACACAGTGTGTAAAATGAACATAAAGAAATATGTTGACATGGATGCGGTAGATAGAGATAGGGATTTTTTCTTGTGCATAAAATATGTTGTGAATATATAAAATCATTTGATGAAGAGGAACTGTCAGCTGAACAAAAAGGATGAAAAGAGTGTGAACCTTTGGTATGAAAAACACAAGGATGATTTTTTCTTTTACTAGAAGCCTAATGGTAGATATGTCCCTTTCATAGATGGAATCCAAACAAAATGGATGTTGGATACCATGGTCAGTCTATCGCATAATAGCATAATAGCCATGTATTCAACACTCGATACGAATAAATATGGGGTGAGTGTGTTGTTAATGATTGATTTAGTATAACCATTTGAGTTGTCTAGTTCAATATTATTGGTGACCTAAATTGGACTACATATGTTTTTTTAATATGATAGTATCAATTGTACACACTCGTGGATTTCGATGAACAGCAAAGCGGGGTGCTAGTTGCATGGGTGGTGGCATCATGAAACACATCAAAATATATTGGGCTATGGCTGGAGCACCTCATGCATAGGTGTTATCAAATACGTCCTGATTGGAAAGTGAATGCCTTCATGGTTGATGATTCATTGGATGAAATCACAGCTTCGAGGTAATTTCAATTTTGTTATTTTACATTGCAAATTATATTTATTTGAAAATTGCCTCACTTAAAATGAATTGAATGTGGTAGGAGGATCACAAGGAGCGAAGTGATCTTGTGTGTTTGGCATGTATGAAGGGCGTGGTTATAAAATGTTAACCGACTAGCCAATAGTCCAAAAAACATGAAAGAGATGTTCAATGAGCTAGGTTATATCATGAAGAATTGTTCCAAAGATGAAGTGGGGAATGCAATCGAAGGTTTTTTCAACAAATTTTCAAATGAAGACAAAATTTTGGACTATTTTCAGAAGAATTCGATTGTCGGTGATAATATTAGTAAGTTCACATACTCTTTCTTTTGTTTCCATTTTTGTGTTTCATAAACATGAGATATATCCACTAACTTGGTTTTTTATATTTAGGGACGTGGGTCAAAGGATGCCGAGATTTTCTCCATGCAAATCAGGATACAAACAATGTTGTTGAGTCATACCATAGTTACTTGAAGACATACTTTCTATCTGATCGAAGAAAAAAAAGTGATCATAGGATGGATTGGTTGTTCTATATCCTCTTGACAAATGTTGAAACTTGTTACCGGTTCAAAGAAATTTTGAAAATAGAAGGGCATTTGAACAACTACAAGAAAGAGAAGCAGCTTGAATCATAAATAGAAAAGGCTAGAAGAATTCCAGATAGTGATTGCAAACCTCATGTGAATATATCTCACGCTTATTGGGTTAGATGTCAAACTAAGCGCGATAAGCAATATATTGTCACCTGGTATCATACCAATTTTATAGCTTGTGATTTCCCATGGTCTATTTGCAACAACATTTGCAAGAACACCATAAAGGTGGATTGGTTGTATTCTTCTTTAGGGGATTCAAACCCTTTATTGGACCATGATGCAACACCCAATTCATTCAATGCCCCTCCTGAGATAATTATAGAGGTGTAAAGCCTTGATGTAGATGCTAGCACAACTATTATGGCTAGAGACAATGTTGATAAAGATGTCAAGGGACTTTAGTTGGTTAGAGAGGAGTTGTTTGGATACCTAGAGTTGCTTCGAAAAAATCCTCCTTCCACTTTGAGGAAGACCGAACAGTTGATTGGTTTGGTAATAAAAAAATGTTCGATGACGCCAACAATATTGACATTATGGATTATGATTTCACTCTTGGGTTAGGAGCTTTTGAGACATATTTCAAGAGGAAGAAGAGATTCATTATCCCTAAAGAGAAAAACAAAATAAGCAACATAAGTGGTAGATTGGAAACTGATTCTTCATCTGAATATGAACCATTTCATTTTCCACACCTTAACAAGCGGGGTCGTCCTCATGCCAAAAATGCATCCTCTATTGTCCCGGGTGAGTTTTTTAGAGTGGTGAGATAAATATGTTAATATTAGTATATATATACATCATAATGTTTTTAGAAATAGGTGTATGTTTGCAGGGGTGAAACAATCCACTATTGTTGCTTCAATCCAAGGACGTAGACAGATGCAGTGTCATTCTAGTTTTCCTACCATTATAGGCACATTTGTTGGGACTCCCAATTGATGTAATCCATGTTTCAAGTCTGTGTTATTTTATATTCCAATATGGATTCTAATGAATATTGCATTGTTATATCACAAATATAGGAGCTTTTTCTAATGATCTTCCTCCCTTGGAACATGTTGCATTAGATGACAAATCTCCAATTGGTGATTTGCTAGGTTTGACATGTGCTATAGTTTCAACTCTTTTACATATCAATTGTTAATGTATTATCACTTTGTTGACTAAGTATATGTTAGGTATCTGTAGGATGAGAGAAGAAACATCCTCTTCCTCCATAGAAAGCTTCCCACGAGACAGGTGTAGCTCCAATATTTCCCATATCTCCATTGATATACATTCTCATCTCCAATAATCCATTCCACTAAAGGTAAACCCTCCCATCTAGTATTTTTTGAATTTCCACTATATGTTATTTTAAAATAGTACCATAGCCACAACTCTTTAACAAAACCAAGAAAATCAATAACTAGTGACCAAATTTTCTAACTTTTTGAAACCTTTTGTTAATTTAAAGCATGTAAAGGAAGGGGTAGAAACAACAATTGTTTGGTCTACAATGGGTTCCCATTTTAATACTATATCAATGACCAAT
>ML779985.1:11998-24369 GCA_009831015.1 Picea engelmannii
ATGCTCATAAGTTGTGAAATTGTGAATGATTTCAGTGCAAGAATGTCTGTATGGTGTTTTGATCAGTACTGGTAGTTGCATGTTTATAATGGAAAGACTACGTATGGCTTATGTTTTCATAAATCACTATTTATATGCATACTAATCTAATTAAGACTTCATGTCTGGTTCTCGAGAAAGAGATACCCTTATCTACCTCAGATAGTACCATGGTTAAACCTCCCCATAGAGATAACCTCCTTGAAAATCCCATCAAAAACCTGGGAAGAGGATCTAAAGGTGCAAGGCCTTAGTAACCCTGCACGAGGAGGAATGGTCCTCTTGAAATCCTAAGATGGCTGTGTAGGGATAAGTATCGTTTGATGGGCGAGATCCTGTCGAAAGATCTGCGGTCATTCACGACTGTTATATTGGAAGGAGAATAGGGGGCATTAAATGCCTCAACCCCTTTCCTTTGTTTCCATGAGTAGTGTTAAAGGCATAGCTCAGGAGAGGTAGTGCAGTTATGCACAAGCTCCCTGTAAAGAAAGTGGAGACTGAGACCCACTCAAGTCCTAGACCTGACGAAGGAGAGCAATAGATGTGCTGAAGACTCTTTTAAGAGTCAAACCCAGGAGAAAGAGCGCAAAGCTCCCAAGTCCCTCATAGTTGATGAAGCTCAAGACAGATAGCACCTGGTCAGATGCATCGACCCTGTAGGAATTCATAGAGATTGAGGAAATATTTCATGGCTTCAGAGTAGAGAAGCCCAGGAGGGATAGTGTCGTTTTGTGCACGGAGCCATAGCTGCAAAGGTCGCAGAGGATAAGCAAAGGCCGAGACCTTTGATACTTAATAAATCTTCCAAGGAGAAGAAAGAGAAGTGCATGCTCAAGGAAGAGCTACAACTACCATTAGATTAGCTGGAGCGAAATAGATTCGGGTCGTCGAAAATGTACGTCCAGACGAGCGCAGAAGAGAGGAGAAACGGACGGCAGAGACACTTCGAGATAGAAGTGGCGAACAACCGATAACTATTGGATTTTGTAGAGTTGCAAGGTGGTTAGTGTTGGGTTCTTCAACCCATGAAGTCGCGAAGTGCGAAACGCGAGGAGGAGAATCTGAACCGTTGAATCCAGGAACAGGTGGACCGTTGGATCAGAACTCCGTGGAGATATCATATACCGGGAGTTCAGGGGTTTGTAGGTTGGAAGGGGTCACTTTCGATTGTAGAAGTCACGAAGTGCCGAGAGCCGAGGCTCGTGAGAACACCTGGTACATCCATCAGGTGGGGCCCGCATGGCCGACTGATGGACACGTGTCGCCTGGGAAGGAGTCAACATTTTGTTGACTTCTCGCGTCTCGGAGATTCACGAGGTAGGAGCACGAAGGCTTGACGCCCCAACTCGCGAGGTGGTGAGATGCGAGAAGAGAGAAAAGGAAGTCAAACCATCGCTGACTTTCATGTCTCAGAGGTTCGCAAGATAGGAGAACGAAGGCTTGACGCCCCAACTCGCAAGGTTGCGAGTTACGAGAAGTGAGAAAAGGAAGTCAAACCATCACTAACTTTCGCGTCTCGGAGGTTCGCAAGATAGGAGCACGAAGGCTCGATGCCCCAACTCGCGAGGTTGCGAGTTACGAGAAGTGCAAAAAGGAATTCAAACCATCACTGACTTTTGTGTCTCAGAGGTTCGCGAGATAGGAGCACGAAGGCTCGACGCCCCAACTCGTGAGGTTGTGAGTCACGTGAAGAGCGAAAGGACGCCATACTAGTTAGGCCCGTGGCCATAACCGCCGATCAGATGAGTGCGGTTAAGGGATGGCAGGGTCTGTATCAGGTCCCATAGGGACTCGAGGAATTCCATTCTTCGGGGAAAAGAAGAGAAGGGGTGAAATTTTTTAATTTTCGTAGTGGGTATGTGACAAATTGGTATCAAAGCATGGTTACAACACTCGGCCTGCTTGGGCTCATGAACGAGTTGCGTAGAAGCTCCGTTTGGAACACTCCTAAGAGGAGTAACACTCTACCTTAAACCCTTTTATATTCAAAGGATCAAACTTTGAAAATAAGAACCCGACTGTGTATGCATGTGAAAAAATTATGAATTTTTGCACAGGTTATAAAAATGTATCTAACTATTGACTAACAACCAACGTTTGTCTTTTTCACCCAAGCGAAAGATCAGCCGCGAGAATTTACAGACGCATAGAATGGTGACTCATCAAGAGGTGGGAGAGGGCTCCCACAATAGAGATGAAGAGTCTGACGAAAGAAGGGCAATAGGGACATCTCTAGATCTAGCTGAGACTATGAGGAGTCTCATAGTCGAGTTGCAAAGCTACAAGGATGACAATGAAAGGATGATTAAAGAACAAGAAAAGCAGACAAAAATTAATGCAGTATTACTGCAGAGTTTATCCGATCTGCAAAGACAAATGCAGCATGAACCTTAAACTCAGAAACATGGTCATATCAGTGGCCACACTGAGAGGAGCACCTCAGAAAAGGTCCACCCTAGAGGTAAGGGACCAGTGTCGAGTGATTCCTCTGAGAAGGAAGCTGGCGATTCAGAAGACTCTTCCAGCAGCAAAACCAGTTCCTATTCTCGAAGAAAATAGAAGAAGCAAAAGACTCCCAAGGGTCATAAATTTGATGAATTCAAAATGGCCAAACCACCCTCCTTCGATGGTGAGATAAAGAAGGGAGAGGAAGTAGAGGCATGGCTGCTTGGACTAAAGAAATATTTCAAAATCCATGATTTTTCAGAAAATTTGAAGGCCCGAGTAGCCACCTTCAATCTGAACAGAAAGGCTTCCATTTGGTGGGAAGATCTTAAGAATGTGAAAGGGGTTCGTGAAGAGGATCTGTCCTGGAAACAGTTTGAGAAATACTTTTGAAGAAGTATTTGTAGGAAAAATATTTCGACGAGAAGACAAAAGAGTTTTATGAACTCAAACTAGGGCAACTCACTATAGAGGAATATGTCAACAAATTCCTCGACTTGTTAAGATATGTGCCTCATATAAAAGCAGAAAAGGCAAAGGTGCAGTGCTTCATCAGTAGGCTACCCAAGGACTACCGGAATAGAATTGAATTTGATGAGCCAAAGACCCTAGAAGGCACTATTCGAAAGGCAACATATTGTCAGGAACAGTATGGACATTGAGCATAACCTCGTGAAGGATGGAAACCAAAGAATAGTTCAAGGTTTCAGAAAAAAGGGATTAAATCTCTAGGATTTAAGAACTATAAGAAGAACCCAAGAATGAACTTTCCAGCCCGGAGTGTACTCTAGCAGAACTTTCCCTCATCAGGCGGAAATAAAAATTTTGGACCTGTACCAGTAAAGACTGATAACCCAAAGAGAGAACCTTTGAAATGCTGGGGTTGTGGAGAAGAACATCTCCTGAGAGACTGTCCACACTGACAATAGAATAGTCGGAGCATTTATAACATCCAAGAAGCTACTACAGTCAATGATGTGGCCAGGAGTGTGCCGCAGATTTATGCAGCCTTGGATAATAACCAAGCTGACCATCAAGCTTCAGTGGTGGAGATAGAAGGTATGATCTCCAACCATCTAGTGTCTATTTTGATTGACCTTGGTTCAAATTTGAGTTATATGGCCCCTAAATCTATTGATAAGTGTAAACTACAACCACAAAAACAAACCAAGCCATGGTTGGTACAGTTAGCCACTGGCACCAAAAGAAGGGCAGCAGAGGTCATACCAGCCTACTAATTGATGTTGGGTGAATTTCCCACCCAAGCAACCATTAATGTATTACCCCTCGGATCGTACGATCTATTGACTGGTATGGATTGGCTAGCCGCCCATAAAGCCAGATTGGACTGTTACCATAAAACCTTAGAGTGTGTGAACAAAGAAGGAAAAAGGATGACCCTTCAAGGGATCCAAAAACCTGTCTTGGTGAGACAAATATCAGCTCTGCAGATGAGAAAGTATTTCCGAAAGGGATGTCCCCTATATGCAATACAGGTGTCGAAAACCATAGAAGGTGACAAACCTAGCCTTGAAGATCATCCTACCCTGAAAAAAAATAGAGATGTGTTTCCGGAAGAGGTACCGAGTCTACCTCTGAGAAGAGACATAGACTTCTCAATAGAATTCACACCGGGAGCAGTGCCGGTGTTTAGGAAACCTTATCGGATGAGCACACCCGAGATAGTTGAACTCAAATTGCAATTAAAAGAAATGATGGATAAGGGTTATATTCGACCTAGAGTGTCTCCATGGGTAGTGCCAGTCCTGATTGTGAAAAAGAAGGATGACACCCTTAGACTATGTATAGATTATAGACAACTGAATAAGGTAACCGTAAAGAACAAGTACCCCTTGCCCAGGATCGATGATCTGTTCGATCAATTGGGAGGCGCGTCTATTTTCTCAAAGATCGACTTGAGATCAGGATACCATCAAGTCCGAATCAAGGGTGAAGACATCCATAAAACTGCCTTCCGGACGAGGTATGGTCACTGTGAGTTTGTGGTAGTGCCATTTGGGTTGACCAATGCCCTTGCCACTTTTATGTGCTTGATGAAAAATGTACTCAGTAAATTTCTAGATAAATTTGTGCTAGTTTTTATTGATGATATATTAATTTACTCTAAGAATAGAGAAGAGCATGAAGAACATCTTAGGCTTGTGCTGCAAGTACTCAGAGAGCATCAACTCTATGCTAAATTCAACAAATGTGACTTCTTCCAGAAGAAAATACATTACTTGGGTCATGTTCTGTCCAAAGAAGGGGTAGCAATGGACCCTGACAAAATCAGGTCTATCATGGAATGGCCTACCCCAAGGGATGTTTTGGATATCAGATCCTTTATGGGATTAGCAGGATATTACAAGATATTTATAGAAGGATTCTCCAAGATTGGTTGTCCAATCACTTCCCTCCAGAAGAAGGGGACAAAATTCCTATGGACGCAGAAATGTGAAGAAAGATTTCAAACATTGAAACATCTACTGACACATGCAAAATTGCCGACCCAGAAGCTGACTTCCTCGTGTGCACAGATTCCTGTAAGGAAGGGCTCAGAGGAGTCCTTATGTAGAAAGGAAGTGTGATATGCTATGAATCCCGAAAATTGAATGAGCATGAAGTCCACTATGTGACCCATGATCTAGAATTGGCTGCCATAGTGCATGCCTTGAAAATTTGGAGGCATTACCTCCTGGGAAGAAAATTTGTACTTATGACTGATCACTGTGGATTGCGATACCTATTTTATCAACCAAAGCTCAATGCCAGACATGCTAGATGGATGGCCCTCCTTAGCAAATTTGATTTCGAAATCAAACACATTAAAGGAAAAGAAAATAGGGTTGTTGATGCCCTTAGCAGAAGCTATAAAACAATTCACCTGGCAGTAGTGAGCACCTGCGAGACAGATGTCAAGGAAAGAATTAGAAATGCACAAGAAACAGATCCCTTCATTCAGACTATGACCATGTACCTATAGCAAGAACATGCCAGAGTAAAATATGAAGGCTATTAGATGATAGAAGGAGGTTTGTTCACTTACAGAAAAAGATTTTATATTATAGCGTGTGACAACTTGAAGAGGTTCATTATGGATGAACTACATAAAAGACCCTACTCGGGTCATCCAGGATACCAGAAAATGGTCACTGCCACCAGGAAACAATTTTATTGGCTTGGATTGAAGAAATACATAGACGATTACCTAGCCAAATGCATAGAATGCCAGTAGGTTAAAGCATAACACCGACATCCAGTAGGGTTATTGCAACCTTTACCAATCCCAGAATGGAAATGGGAAACCATATCCATGGATTTCATCACTGGATTACCAAATTCGACCAAACAGAACGATGCCATTATGGTAGTGGTGGATAAATTGAGCAAGTCTGTTCATTTCATCCCTATCAAATCAACTTGCAAAGAAATAGATATCGCCCAGGTATTCATGAAAGAGATATTCAGGCTGCATAGTATGCCGAAAGAGATCGTGTCTGACAGAGACACAAAATTTACTTCTAACTTTTGGAAATCACTGATGACTGGTTTAGAGACTAAATTGTTGTTTACCACCGCCTATCACCCTCAAACTGACGGACAGACAGAAAGAGTGAATCAAATATTAGAAGACATGTTAAGGATGCATGTAATGCATCAACCCAAGAAATGGGAAGACTACCTGCCACTGGTAGAATTCGCTTACAAAAACGGCTACCAAGCATCCCTAAAGATGAGTCCCTTCGAGGTCCTCTATGTTAAGCTGTGTAATACTCTAGTTAGCTGGAGTAATCCCATAAATAGGATATCTTTTGGACCTGACATGTTAAAAGAAATGGAACAACAAGTGGCTCAGATAAAACAAAATCTGAAGGTCGCTCAAAACTGACAGAAAAGTTATGCCGACCAGAAGAGAACTCCAAGAGAGTTCAAAATAGGAGAGCATGTATATCTCAGAGTTAGACCTAGGAAGAGTTCCCTGAAAATGGGAGCTTGTGCCAAGTTGGAACCTCGGTATTGTGGACCCTTTGAGGTTCTAGATAGAGTGGGACCTGTAGCCTATCGGCTACACTTCCTCCCACAGTCAAAGCACATAATTTTTTCCATGTTTCATTATTGAAGAAATATGTACATGATGCTAATCATATAGTTAATTGGTCCGTGATTCAGGTGGAACCGGAGGGAGAATTTCTACCAGAACCCCAATGCATATTGGATAGAAAGGAAACCCCGCTCTGGAACCGAACCATTGCACAGGTCAAGGTGTAGTGGAAACATTTTGGCCCAGATGAGGCTATATGGGAAATGGAGGATGCCATGAAACATGCATATCCGATTTTGTTTACATCTGTACATACAGGCCATGTTGATAGATAGAACATTGAGGACGATGTTCCTTTAAGGGGGAGGAAATTGTAACACCCTGTTTCCCCCAGTCTGTAAAAATAACTATACTGGCCAAGTATTGTGGCAAACTAAAAAATGTGAATGTGTAATGTAATAGACCTTGTGAAAAAGGTCGATGAATGTGAATAATATTATGAATATATATTGCAGGACTGCTGAGAGGGGAATATGCTGAAAAAGAGACCATGATAGCTGGATAAATGTGCTGGAAGGCACCTGGAATGGTGGCGTTAACTTCCACTGAAAACCAATACCGTATTTGGTCTTCACTGGCCCGGAGAACCAAGAGCCGCTCGCTGGCCCAAAATTAATTACTCACAGGTTGGTAGGTGGATGGCTCCTCATGCGTAATGAGGGATGGGGGTAAAACCGCCCATCCGTGGGGTCCTGACACCTGACCACCACGAGGGATATCATGCCACATGCAACCTCACCGGAAAGGAAAGAGGAGGAGGAGTGTGCGATCACGGGCATATGCGAGGGAAGAATAACTCTGGAAAAATATGCAGAGTGAGTGATAGCAGAGAAGAAGGAGAGTAACTTTTGTTCTCAGTCACTGGCAGACAGAGACACAGCCTCGCATTATTTTCGTCTCAGCTTGGGGGTGGCTAGTGGTAAATCCATTGGGAGTCACTGAGCCTATGGTTGGGTGGAAACGAGCACCCCTCTCAGCAGTTGCATCACCTCTGGTGTTTTTCTGATAAGTGTTTTGTCTCTGGCATGTTGAAATATATATATATATATATATTCTGATATTTATGCTCATAAGCTGTGAAATTGTGAATGATTTCAGTGCAAGAATGTTTGTATGGTGTTTTGATCAGTACTGGTAGTTTCATGTTTATAATGGAAATACTACGTATGGATTATGTTTTCATAAATCACTATTTATATGCATACTGATCTAATTAATACTTCATGTTTGATTCTCGAGAAAGAGATACCCTTATCTGCCTCAGATAGTACCCTGGGTAAACCTCCCCATAGATATACCCTCCTTGAAAATCCCATCAAAAACTTGGGAAGAGGATGTGAAGGCGCAAGGCCTTGGTAATGCTACACGAGGAGGAACGGTCCTCTTGAAATCCCGATATGGTTGTGTAGGGATAAGTATCGTTTGATGGGAGAGATCCTGTCGAAAGATCTACGGTCATTCACGACCGTTAGATTGGAAGGAGAAGAGGGGGCATTAAATGCCTCAATCCCTTTCCTTTGTTTTCATGAGTAGTGTTAAAGGCATAGCTCAGGAGAGGTAGTGTAGTTATGCATAGGCTCCCTATAAAGCAAGTAGAGACCGAGACCCACTCAAGTCCTAGACTTGACGAAGGAGAGAAATAGATGTGTTGAAGACTCTTTTAAGAGTCAAACCCAAGAGAAAGAGCGCAAAGCTCCCAAGTCCCTCATAGTTGATGAATCTTAAAATAGATAGCACCTGGTCAGATGCACCGACCCTGTAGGAATTCACAGAGATCGAGGAAATCTTTCACGGCTTCAGAGTAGAGAAGCCCAGGAGGGATAGTGTCGTTTTGTGCACGGAGCCATAGCTGCGAAGGTCGCAGAGGATAAGCAAAGGCCGAGACCTTTGATACTTAAGAAATCTTCCAAGGAGAAGAAAGAGAAGTGCATGCTCAAGGAAGAGCTACAACTTTCGTTAGATTAGCTGGAGCGAAATAGATCTGGGTCGTCGAAAATGTACGTCTCGACGCGTGCAAAAGAGAGGAGAAATGGACGATAGAGACACTTCGAGATAGAAGTGGAAAACAGTCGATAACCATTGGATCTTGTAGAGTTGCAAGGTGGTTAGGGTTGGGTGCTTCAACCCACGAAGTCGGGAAGTGAGAAACATGAGGAGGAGAATCTGAACCGTTGAATCCAGGAATGGGAGGACCGTTGGATCAGAACTCCGTGGAGATATTGTATACCGAGAGTTCAGGGGTTCAGAGGTTGGAAGGGGCCACTTTCGACCATAGAAGTCACGAAGTGCCAAGAGCTAAGGCTTGTGAGAACACGTGGTACATCCATCAGGTGGGACCCGAGAAGTCAAACCATCGCTGACTTTCGTGTCTTGGAGGTTCGCAAGATAGGAGCACGAAGGCTCGATGCCCCAACTAGCGAGGTTGCGAGTTGCCAGAAGTGCGAAAAGGAAGTCAAACCATCGATGACTTTCGCGTATCGGAGGTTCACAAGATAGGAGCATGAAGGCTCGACGCCCCAACTCATGAGGTTGCGAGTTGTGAGAAGTGAGAAAAGGAAGTTAAACCATCACTGACTTTCGCGTCTTGGAGGTTTGCGAGATAGGAGCACAAATGCTCGACGCCCCAACTCGCGAGGTTGCGAGTCACATGAAGAGCAAAAGGATGCCATACTGGTTAGGACTGTGGCCATAACCGCCGATCATATGAGTGCGGTTAAGGGATGGTAGGGTCCGTATCAGGTCCCATAGGGACTCGGGGAATTCTATTCTTTGGGGAAAAGAAGAGAGGGGGCGAAAAATTTTAATTTCCGTAGTGGGTATGTGACATTTTCCCAATAATTAGTGTCTGAAATTTTGCAGTGCATAGAAAATGGCTAGGCCTTCCATTTCTGTAGTGTTATAGTTCTGCACCAATTCTGACAAATTTCTTCTGGCAAATGCTATCTGGTGATCCAAGTCCCCCACTCCTGGCTATGCCAAGATAGCTCCAAGTGATATGGCTGATGCATCTACATGCACGTGGAATGTCTTCTCCCAATCTGGAAATACTAATATCGATGCGGTGACCATCTTTTCCTTCAGGGTATCCAGACCGTGTTGGCACTCGTTGTTCCATTTAAACTTTGTGTCCTTTATTAACATCTTTTCTATTGGTGTAGTAATCTACGCATACCCTTTGATAAATTTCTTATAGTATCCTGTGTGTCCCAACGTCGCTCTTAGCCAAAAGATTGTTTTTGGTGGTGGTAAATTAACAATTACTGCAATCTTTGCATGACCTACTAGTAAACCTTGTTTGCATACTATATGGCCCAATAGTATCCCAAACAATGTTCCAAATATGCATTTCTTTATGTTCAGTGATATCTGACACTTCCTGCATATTTCTAACATCAGTCGTAAGACTTCTACATGGTTTTTCAACAAACTGTAGACTTTCCAATCGTCTAGGTATACCTAGAGAAACTGATGGATGAATTCTTTAAATGCGGCGATGACTACTATAGAAAATATTGTTGGTGCATTCTTCAGTCCAAACAACATGAATGTGTACAGATAAGATCCCCATTCTGTCACAAACGTGGTCTTGTATTTGTCTTCTTGTGCTATCTTAATTTGATGGTAGCCTGAGAATCCATCAGTGAATGAGTAAGCTTCATATCCACCTACGTTCTCTAACACTTCATCTATGAAAGGTGTAGGGAACAGGTCATGTAGGCATGCATCATTCAACTTCCTCAATTCGATGCATATCTATATTCCACCTTGTTTCTTGTCTTGCACTACCATCGGGCTTATCCATTCTGATTCTTCAACCGGTTCTATGATTCTAGATTCGAGCATCTTGTTGATATCAACTTTGAATTTTTTCTTATATATTGGGTTCAGTTGGTATGGTCATTTTCTGATCGATCTCGCTTCAGGTCTGAGTGGTATCTTCATCTCTCCTAGCTCTCTGGCTATACCCTTCATCTCTGTAATTGTTGTGGGAAATAGGTCAATGTATTTGCGCAACAACTCTATTATGCTTTCTATTGTTTGCTCATCCCAGTAGCCTCCAATGCTGGCCATTTTGGGATGCTCCATTGTCCCAATGTTGAATTTCTTAACTTTGATCGATGCGGAAATGAATTCTAATTCTATCGGTGGTCCTTCCACTTCTCTTTCGCCTTCTTTTTCTTCGATCTGAATATCGCATGGATCGTCTTCATCCGGTGCTTCCTCTTGTACATGGTAACAAAAAAAAAATTCCTTAACTGTCTGTTTGTGATCCATATGTATATCAGTGGCCACCCACCTTTTACAACTGGTTCAAAACAATTTTCTGACAATTTTGGCAATTTACTATTTTTAGCAGTTTTAACTTTCGGGGCCATTTTGAGGGCCTAAATGAAGATTTTTCGGGATAGAGATCCTGAATTATATTTGAAGGAATGATTGAGCCCCCAAAATGAATCTCCTCTACAATACCTTTCCAACGGGCTATCACACGCCTAAAATGAAGATCTTATGCAAAAGTTACGACCCCGGGATGTTGATGTACTAACTTACCCAAACGGGGCCCACAAGACTTTTGGCGCTTCATCTCCTAGGGTTAGGTTTTTGGATGTATAGGGTTTTTGGAATTATTTATTATTATAAAAAGGCCTTTAGAGCCTCATTGTAACCTTCTTCTTGTGAATGCGTGCTTCCGTCACATCTTTTCTCAGAGATAAGCCGCCACCATTCCAACAAGCTTATTTCCGCTGCATTTTAAAGTTTCAGCTTATTTCGTTATTGAATAGAAAACCAGTTTTACTGTATCTCTGTTATTTTGTGTTAAGAACTTGTTAATAATCTGTATTTATTTTGTTCTTCTCATAAAATCTGGATCAGTGGTGTTAGTAATAATTCTAGTCATGGGTTCGAGAAGCTTTCGGTCCCGCTAGTCGCACAAATGCTCAAGCGTAGCTCAGAGAGTTTTTGTTAGCAAGGGGGGAAAAGTTTTGATATTGGCAGCCGAGATCCGTCCACAAAGAAGATCAGCGGTTATCGGGATCTCGGGGTTGTCAATCCACCCGACATTTAACAGTAAAGGGGTCCTTTCTATGGGAGGACAATTATAAGTCGTCCGATCCAGGGGCGCGTGTTGCAAGGGCTGGCCATCTCGGCGTTTCTCCCATCGTGACTTCAACACACAAAAGGCAGCTCTATCATTTCGCGAGACGCGAAATGCCGAGAGGATCAGAGCCGTTCTTCAGAAGAGACACGTGGCGATAGATCTCGCAAAGTCGGGGATCGGGGAATTGAAATTCCCGTGCGCATAGCAGCAGGAATCGCGATATGCCGATACGCGATTTCCCGACAGAGCTGGGGGCAGGTCATGTGAACCATATTTTAGCCCGTAGGGGCTAGCCCCTAGGAAAGGAGCTCATCGCACATCGGGATATCGGGGATCCCAGATACAAAGAACTCGCGCACTCCAAACTCGCGAATCCCGAATCCCCGAAATCCCGAAACATTCGTCACAGACCTCCATTACCTATCCCCTGCCGCCACGTCCTTTTTCCCGTATTATGACATCTGCATTTCCTTCTCGGGCATTGAGTCCCTCCATCTGGCTCGTACACTTCAACAACCATGGATCTGGCTGCTTGTATCTACCCCATCGTTCTCCTGTCCGATCACTGCTCACTCACCACTCCATGTCAACTCGTCAGTCCTATCATGATCCCTCCAAGCAAGATTCAAATGGTAGATTATAAAGGTTTCCGCATCCTGTAGCTACAGAGTCGGCCAGGGCCTT
>ML779985.1:41575-53097 GCA_009831015.1 Picea engelmannii
CAAAAGAAGTACGATGATCAAGCCTTCACAACAAGATTCAAGAACTTCAGGAACAAAAGGAAGTTTGGTTCAAGGAGGAAGCCAAATCAAGAGAAAGAAATTTCAGAAATACAATGCTTCAACTGTCAAAAGTATGGTCACTACAGGAATCAGTGTCCCGAGCTAAAGAAAAGGAAGGAGAAACATGAAGCATCGATTGCCAAAGAAAATAAACCTACAAAGAAGACTAAGTAGGATGCAAGAGACTTCTTCTACTAAAAGGTAACAACACTCTTCTTATTTCTTGTACATATCTTGCCTGCATCGTCTTTGTACATATCTTGTATATCTATCTCTTGAAAAATAATGTGTTCCAAAAGGAACTATACCTATGGAATAACAAACAAGATGAAAAGAGATATCATCAGATAATACACATGAAAAGATGAGATACAAATCATGTGGAAGCTATTAAGCCGAATCAATCATGAACAAACTTAGTAGAAGCAAAGACAGAAAGAAGTCAAACAATCAAGAGGAAATTAGAAAAAGACTTATGACGTTTTGTAGAAGACAACAAGATGGAAGCATGGAATCTGTCAGACAGAAGAGCCAATTATATATTGCAGAAGACAATAAGGATGGAGATGCAAGTATGGACTCTATCAAATAGAGGGAGCCGATTATATGCACTCTTAAATAAAGAAAGGGTTAGGAGGGAGCTAATCCTATGATCCATTAAAGATGATAAAATATATATCCATGGTAGCAGCCATGAAAAGGTAGTATGTGTTTAGCTCAACCATAGAAGAAGACCTCTTCGAAGAGAAGCCTTAAAGCATTCCTGGTTGTCCATCTAGATCTGTGATCCTATGATGAAAGGAAGAAGTGGAATCTCTAGGGCATGGAATATATAAGAAACTCCATGGACCCAAAAGTAAAAGAAAAACATGAAGATTCCAAGAAAGAAAAAGAAACCAGAACAACTAGTCATTGTATCAAAGAATCACAAGATTACTAGCCTGATATGAACTCACTAAAAGCAATCAAGCAGAAGAACTAAAAGTCGTGATGAAGAACAGTGTATGGAAGACTTATGAATGAAAGCATTGCGAGATCCAGAACCAGAGGTTCTCTTAGATGGAGGGAGAAGACTACGATGATTACTTGTTCCAGTACACTAGACATATCACTACATGAGTCATTTTTATCATCCGCAACATCCATGAGTTGGAGTTCTACATCAGATAAATGCAAAGAATGTTCTCCAGAGAAATTGAATAAAGAGCGTATGAAGAGCAATCTCAAGACTTTGAGACATACCAAAAAGAGACTCATGTATGCAGAAGACAACTTGGTGGAGAACCTCCAGTGCACAATAGAAGCATGGTGAAGATTTCCTATAACATTAAGATGACTACTTAGTAAATCAGATCTCATGATGACAGAAGAAGTGCTACTTGGATATGTTCCAGTTCTCCAACTATGATATACCCTATTGTTCAGATCTAAATGAATCCTTCACAGTGTTCCAGACTAAAGTACAAGCATTACATTATCCATGATGAAGTCCAGAAAGGAGAAAATGTTTTCTTCAATACATATATCCACAGATGAGCAGATAAGCAAACCTTTTAGTAAAGCTTCTATCCAAGATGAAAGAGTTTGCGCACTCAAGCTAGAACTCGTGGAAACAAATTCCTTCTTATTGGAAAAGGAAGAAATGACTCTCCAAGTTAGGAGAGAGCACTGGAAATATTATTTATCTTTGTAATTGAAAAATAGTCCAGATTGGACAGATGCTTTCCTGTTTGGAAAGTGGATTGAGATTTCTGATGGACAGTGACTTCCCATTGTAGTTAACATGGGAGGCAGACTGATTGCTGATGTATCATAGACAACGACTTCCCATTGTTGTTAACATGGGGAGTGGTATAGGATAATCATTCTTCTTGGCAGTCACTCTGAGTAGTGGTCAAAGTAGAATGGTCTGCCTCGCCCGGTAGTCATTCATTCGAAGTTCATTGTTGTGATAAGTTTCGAAGAATGGTCCATTTTGGAGGTTGATGTAGGACAGACATTCCTTAGGGTTATACATTCTCTCCAGGGTGCACTTTGATTAGTGTAGAAGGAATGGCCCAGGGTGGGGAATGGTCCAAACATTTCTTAGGGTTTATACATTCTATCCAGGGTGCACTTTGATTAGTGTAGGAAGAATGGCCTAGGGTGAGAAATGGTCCAGGATCAGAAATCAGAGACAATCCTTCTTCCTTGTTTGTGAAGAATAGGGCAGATAGCCCATTGCTGATGAGGGAAGATATTCTTTCAAGATCTCACAAACGTGAGTGAAAGATTGGCCTAGAGGATTCAGTTTATCCTTAACAATATTTTTCTATGCAGGATGGAATCAAATGATTGTTATGGAGACTACCTGTCTCCAGACAGTAGAGATATACTACTGTGATGGATATGTTCCACTGTTCACGAGGAAGATATTCTTTCAGAGCTCACAGATGTGAGTGAAACATTGGCTCAGATAATTCAATCTATATCATAACATTGTTTTTATGTAGATTTCTATCAGATGTTTGTTATGAATATTATATGACAGTAGATGAAGACTACAATGCATATATTCTTTCAGAGCTCATAGATGTGAGTGAAAGATTGGCCCAGACAAATCAGTTTATATCATAACATTGTTTCTATGTAGGATGCTATCAGATGTTTTTTTATGAAGACTGTATGACAGTAGATGAGGACTACTGTGGTGAATATGTTTCACTGTTCGCAACCATACATTGTTGATCAAGTGTTTGTGTGTTACTTGATGTGGTATTGAATCACTGGATTGTAGTTATGTACTACTATGAATAGACACAATTGTGTTCTATCCTTGTTCTAATTTACTTGAAGACTAACAACAATTTATTAGAGATAATGATCATTCAGATGAATGATGAACATAGATTTTTCCAGACGGAAAATAATTCAGAGCTTTTACTCTTGTATCACTCTATGGTGAGAGTGACTTATCCATCATCATATCTAATTACTCAGATGAAGTATGGTTTCGAGAGATGATGCAGCTGATGGTGATGATGATGCTCATGATCTAGTCATGAAATAGTCTAGATGACTATATTGATGCTACCGGGTAAATGGTATGTTTTGTGCTCAAGTCCATTACCTATAAATACCTCTCTAGCTAGGAGGGAGTGTTAATATTATGGTAGCTGCGGGAGATATTTACCTCCACGTGTGAACCTGACGAGAATAGAAGACTCCAGGAAGCAAGAGAAACCCTAATGAGTTGGCTAATAACCCTAGAAGCCTTGTCGTCTCAAGAAGATAATTTATATTAGGTTATTAGCCTCCAAGAGAAGAAGTCAACCATAAATAATAATAATATACTGAACAGACACTTATCCAGAAGGAGAAGTCGGCCCCAACAAAACTGGAAAAACCACTATAAATATAGAGTGCCAGTTCTCATTTGTGATATCTCAGACTTGTAGTTCCCAGTTTGGTGCACACTGCAGTTGTAGTTCTATGCGCAGGTTTGGAGGAGAGCTGCTAGTGCAGTTGCAGCAGCAACAAGTTTTCAGTATTGGCTTGAATATCTCTTGGCTAGGGTTTGGAATATCTGATCAGCTTTTTGTGATGCACTATCCTTGGGGAAAGGTGCACTACTCTTTGTTTGGCTATCTAGCCTAGGGTTTGCTTCTCGAGGAATTCTCAATCAAGGTTAAGGTGCTTGGAGGAAGGCTTCAGCCTATGGTTGGGTGATGAGGGTATCGTCAATGGTAAAATGAGCACACCATCTTCTATATTCTAACACAGTGTTCTTATTTACCCACTGATTTTGTACTGGTTCTTGTCGACCTACGTCATTTCCTGTTTTCTCTCCTCCACGAGTAACTATGTTAATGTTTCATCCTTCATCCCTTGCTTCATTTGAAATCGAACATTCTGATTGTTCTGGTTCCTCTTTTCCTGAATCTTTACCAATAGTGTTGGACATTGTTCTGTGTCATGGTCTAATGTGGGACAATACATATAAGTCACTGGTGGAAGAAGACATTTCCTTGCGTAATGTCCCGATTGTTGACAATTATGACATACCACTGGACCTCTACCTCGTCTGAAACCTCCTCTAGCTCATCCTCCACCTCTATAGCCTACTCGATCTCCTCTTGGTGCGTTATACCGATGCGCCTGATTATACTGTGCGATATTGTACTGAGGTTGTGTTGTGTTGTTCTGCGGTTGCACATTGTTATATGGTTGTTGCGCAGTATTATACTGTTGTTGCCCAGTGTTGTATGGAGATGGAACTTGATTAAACTATGGTGAGGCTTGCCCAGTCATCATTTATGCCTGCACTCTATATGCATATGATGTCCTTTCTCGTATCAACTCCATATTTCTACAATCTTTGTCATTATGGCCTACTAAATTGCAAAAGGTCCAATATGAGCTCTTTGGGACTCTTTGGTATTTCTACATCATTGTGCAGTGATAAGGGCCGTGACCCGGTTTCTTACAAATTTCACACCATAATCCTCCTGTTGGTAATGTATTTGGCATTCCGACTGCCATATATTGTGCGAATGTTGGACATTCATTCTTATGGTGTCCTTCCGTCCTACATGTGGTACACCAAATGACTTCTCGTTTGTCCTTAATCTTATTTTGGTTTAGCTAAAATGTTAAATTCTTCAAATCCTCCTTCAGTTCTTCGATAGTTGGGTACGTCTGCTAATACTAGATTTCTTCTAGTTGCAGGGCTGCCTGCAGAGCCTCTGCCTACGTCTGAAACTTCTATTGTCGTAGTGGATATTTTAAGTGTGGGAGCAGTGAGTTGACAAATAGGTTTCGATGCTACATATCGGTCATGATATATTTTAACTTTCCCTTCAGTCGCTTGAATCTCTGGTCAATATCCCATACAAACTCTCTTGGTTTCTGTCTTATTTTGATCATCTCATTCATGTACTGATCCTCTTAACTCGGATTCTGGAACTCACTAATCAGTAATTTCTTAATGTCTGTCAGTGTCCTTGTCATCCCAGGTGCACTATTTTCATCTAAATTCATGTACCTGTCTAGTGCATGGTCTCTTAGCATATTAACTAACTATGCAAGTTTAGTATGTTCATCCATGATTTGTTTTTCTTCCCAAATATTTGCACAAATGAAGAAATGTTTCTCAGGGTCTTCTGCTACTTCTCCTCGAAATTGTGGTAACCTTATGGTGGGATCGTGTCCTGCCATTGTAAATGCTAAACTACTACCTTCGCGTGGTGTAGATACCTGACTAGTGCTGCCTAAACTGTCTCCTCTAGTTGTTGTTCCTTGTGTAGATGTACTTCCTTTTGTCTAACTGCTTCTGAACTTCAGTTTTCTAATCAATGGTGTTCTCTTTGGTGTATTAGTTGCACATGGGTTTATGGGTTCCACATTGACATTAATATGGATAAGATATCTTCCTTCTCTTCCCGCTCTTGGACCTCTTGTATTCCTCTCATATGTTGCGTGTAGGATTTCCTCAATCTGCTCCACAACCCACAGATCCTCTACCTCTTTCTCATCTCTCTCCAATCCTTCCCTCGTGACTGCGAACCTATTCTTGGAATTCACCTTGTATTGGTAGGGTACTCCGCTATGCGTCTTTCCAGCTATCGCCATGATTTGCTTGATCTGGTCGTCATCCATCATGATTGGGTCCAAGGGTTCCTCCTTCTTGCCCTTATCCTTTCCTCCTTCCATTTCTACTCTTTCTGTTAGTGCTTCCCCCCTTCCCCCATGCATGCAGGGAAGTTTTAGTTGTCTGAATCCATTGTGATTACACCTTTATTATGTAGCAGTATCTTAACAGAAGTATAAATGGATTTAATGTACCTTCCTCAAGGTCTATGTAGAAACTCTTGCTCCACTGCGTTGTATGACTTCACTGTGTCTACTGCAAACTCTGTTATAAATCCTGCCACAATACTGTCAAGCCAAAAATCTATTGCGCGGGTGAATTTGTTGTTCACCTGCTATAACTGCTTAATCTATATCGGGGTCCAATCTAACTATTGAATCCAATTCGTTGTGTGGTTATCCTTCAACCTTAGTATCCACTCCTGAAATAGATGTGGAAAATCACAGAAAAAGACTTCGTGCAAATCAATAAATACGTATTTCTCAAGATATTTGTGGGGTGTTACTCTAGGGTTTCTATTGTCTTTCTATGAAAACTCTAGCTCTTTTGTTCTTAACTAGATTTTGATCTTTGCCTTTGTGGGATTCCATGGCCTCAACATCCCCTTCTAATGGTTCATTGCTTTCTTTTTCCACTTTAATATTTTGTTACTTTTTTCTTTCTCAACCTATGTCATCTACTCAATCCTCTCCTGTTCCTACCAATGACAATAGAACCATTTGTTGGTTACTTATTCCTACTTTGTCTGAGTTCGTATTGACCCAGGGTTCATGTCTTTTGGGTTTCCAAGAAAGCCTCTAAAACTATCGGACCTCCTGGTAAACCAGAAGGCAACGCATCACACATAATGCGCTGTGTAGTCTCACCCGAGATAACTTTAATAGGTGGTTGTAAGACTCATGTTTTTACAGCCTAGGATTGAGTGTGAGATGTGAGAACTGTATATTGAACCACGTTTATAACTTGTAAATGCAATATGTTGTCATTTACGAATAAACAAGAAATATAGCCACTTATTCATTCAACATAACCAAAACTACTGAAGACATTAAAGATATGCATGTTGTTATCCCTCGACCAAGTTTTGAGAGATCCTTGGTCAAGTTTGAATATTTTGGACTTCGACAACCTGTTGAAGGCAGAGCGCAAGATGAAGCAGAGATCGTTGGATCTCGACCCCTTTTTGGGTCCTTTTTTGGATTTGGAAATATGTAATGGGTATGGGAATGTCGACCCATGGGTTTACCCATGCTTAGGCCTATTTTGTAATATATAAATAGATGTCTAGGTGATGTAAGGAAATAGGGGAAGAGGCCTCTATGTGATGTTGTGCTAAGTGCAAGTGTGGCTTGTAAATGCTTTGTGCATACTGTGAGATACTTGCAGAGCTAAGTGCAAGTGGTTGTAGCATATTGTGGAAGGCTTTGCGCTGTAACACAAGGAAGAAGGATCTAGCGAGTTGCACAGATATCCTGTCCTATGCGGAGTAGGGTTTTGAGGCTCTGTGCTTGTAACTTATTGAAGAAGCTAATAAAGAAGAAGAGCTGGTGGACGTAGCCCCAGGGTGGGGATGAACCACGTATATGCTGTGTTTCTCTTATTTGTGCGATGTGTTGGTGTATTTATGTGTTATTTGCTAAGTGCTTGATATAGATAGATAGATAGATCTGTTTATGCTTTGTGCTTATGATGAATATGGATGCTAGATCTAACATAGGTGAATATGCTTAGTGCTTGAATCTGCTAGATCTGATCCATTTATTTATGCTAAGTGCTTAAATACATTAGATCAGGGTGAATGCTACGATGCTCTGCTTTATCTACAAAGTAGATATTGGTTAAATATCGATAAAGGTTTACTATTGAGTGCTCTGTTAAATAATAAAATCACATATATGTGTCCTAGCTAAGGTTTCAGACATCTAAGTCCTGCAACCACCCCTTCCTCTACCTCGGGTGAGACTTCATCTGCTTCGTAGATGTTGCCGAAAGGGTTGGTAGTTAGGGTTTTTTTGGTGCATTGTTGTAGCGTTGAACCCTGGGTCTGCCCCTGTGCGAACACATGCCTTACTCACACAACACAGTTGTTACCATGATTCACCCCCTCTTGGGCTACGTCCACAAATATCTGGCTCTTGGCTCTTTTATTATGATAGTTCTACATCTACAACACCACACGCTTACAACTCTTTCAGTTGAGTAAGATCTATATGAGGTGGACTAGATCGCGCCAGGATCCTCAGTACACGATCTAACCCTCAATATCTACCCTCCTTCTTCATCCCCGACTCAACAACTTACAAAAATAGATCATACAACAAAATACTACACATTGGTTCACTACAATCGTGATTCTTACAATATCGACTTATCTCTACAACCTATGAACAACAATAACATCAATAATAACCCAAACCTTCTATGATACCTAAGTATCTATACTTGTATGTTTCTGGCTCTTCAGCCATTACAATACATTACCAAAACCCTAACCCCACCGTTGTTAGGTCTTCCCTGTATGCGCACGTGTTATTCTTCCTTCCAGATGTCGCTTTACTCATGTGTGCTTTCTTTCCCAAAATTGCCTTAATTTTACGCCTCGACTTGCTTCCAACACTCTTCATAATATTGATCACAAAATAATGGTAAAGAAGGGTTTAAAACATATTGATTATGATCATCTAGAGACATGTAGTTATCTATGCAATCATCAACTACTGTATGCTCAACATGGTTAAAAAACTGATCATAATCTTGGCATGCATACCTATCCATAAAAAAACCTACAAAGACTAATGAATCTGGTTCCCAATTTGAAATATACTTACATCCTTGTTGTTGTTCCAAATCTGCTTCATACTCGTTGCCTTCTTGCTTAAAATCTGAAACATATTGACAGTCTTCCTGCTCACGTGCATGCAAATTTTTAGAATAATATGGAGCTCGAATTCTCTTGGAAGCACGGATGTTCTCCTCAATTTCTTGAGCATCTTCAAATAAGTTTCTTAAGGATGAATATTTCCTTTCTCTCAGGAGAAGGACAAGGTCTAGATATTGAGCCATAACATAGAACACCATGGAAACATTCTCTATAGGTTGGATTTCCAAAGGAATACTATGATAAATGTTGTAGAACCTTTTGTTGAAGACATACATAGCTTCTTCCTCCCCTCTCCTTAAAGAATAAAAATCAGTGAGGTACAAATCAAAAGACTTGTTCTCACCCCAATGCTTTGAAAAAGCATAGTAAAAATCAGTCCATGAACCAATTGAACTAGGTTCTAGATCTCTAAACCATAAAGCAACCTCTCCCGTCAAAGATTTAGAAAATAATCTCATAACAATATCTTCATGAATAATTTCCAGATTATCAATAAAATTTACAAAAGCCCCCAAATGTTTCTCAGCTGAAACATGATTCTCTCCAAAAAATCGGAGAAGATACTCAAATAAATCAAGAGGATAAGGATGAAGGTGATATGGCATCATTAAAGGTTTAAACATCTTTATCCTGATTCTAGTTTGAAAATCAATGGGATGAACATGAGGATTAACAAGATCATGGCAAGGCTCAATAATAACTGAACATAATGAGATCATAGAAGGCTTTGAATTACTTTCATCATTCTCATCGTCACACGACTGAGTATGTTTAGGAGGGATGGAGATATAAACATCATTCTTCTCAATAGGATGAAATGAAGGTTTAGGACCAACCTCAACAACACAACCAAGCTGCAAATTTTCTTCTAGCAAGGATGGATATGTAAAATAAGGTTGATGCAAATCTGAATAAACAAATAACAAGATGATCCTTTTTATATGTGAAGGGAAAATAAAAAATGAGTTGATAAAGAACAACAAAAGTTCATGAAGAAAGCTAATGAACTGATACCTGGTCATCCCCTTTCCTATGGTCATCTTTCTATCAACATGATCCTCCCTAGTGGAGTCTTTGATTGTGGAGTCACCAAGTAGATAATACAATTTATTTTTTGTGTTGCTCTCTTATCTACCATAAAGAGCTGGATCTATGTCATTCTCCCAATGAAGCTATCTTCACACTTCATTCCCTGACAACGATGCCATTTATGTTATCACTCCAAGAGTCACCCTAGACTGTAATCAAGTGAGTTTGGTAACATGAAAATAATTCAAATTTAATCTTGAAAGATAAGTTGTAAAGTCATAGGGATTTGACCATAAGGTCAATCAAATTTATCCACTGTACACATTCCCAACCATATCCTTCAGCAAAAGTGGCCTTAGCAACTTCAGATCAGATGAAAGATTTGATAAAAGAATGAGAAAAAGGAAAATTGTGGTCTGAAACTGTCCTAGATACTTCCAACACTTATGACAGTAATTTCACAGTGAAAATCTGTGTATTAACAAGTTCTACATCACCAATGAAAAGAATAAAACCTCATTCAATCATCATATAAATAAGAACAAGAGTAAATCCGTAACTCATTAATATTAATACGCAGAGAAAGACAGAAAAGAAAACGAAATTGATCTCCATTGATAAGGAATCACAAGTCTGAACAAATGCAGAGAAAGGAAAAGAACACAGTGATAACCACTCTAAATTCCTTTGGGTCCAAAGCCCCTTTCCCCCTAGCTCATTCTAACCCCTCATTAGACTTACAATGGTCTTTTTATATCTTTTGTTGTCAGTGAAAACACTATCATTGGAATCACCTCCCTTACATTAGATCCTCTGCCCTCAAAATGGAAAATGAAACACGTGGATAACAAAAATAACAAAAATGCTAAAAATAAGGATAATGTTGGCCACACCCCTAACATTTCTTTATGTTGATGAACTGCCTCTTTTGAGAGCTTCTCCCTTTGAGAGGTGGCCCTCCAACTCATAATTGACCTTCTAACAACTCGCATGATCCCAAGAACACATGACATCTTCTTACTCCCTTTGACACCTCCCAAACAAGAATTAGTAGCACATTCTATAGTGCGTCAGGAATTCATAACACATTCTGCAACGGATTCCATTGCGAACTTTCAATAGATTTTTGAAAATCTCCTTGAATTTGCTTTAAACATCTTACATTTGCTCAAATAAACTTTAGGTCGTTGTTGATGACTGCTTAAATGGGATGCCATGCTCAGTTTATTTCTATGAGAAAGAAATCTAGTATCCTGGATGTCAACAAAACTTGGAGATGCCCACTCAATTCTTGATTGGCTTCTTGAGTCTTCCTTCACTATAAACTTTACAGAATAACTTGTGTTACCTTCAATTCTAATGGTTCAAAGTTTTTCCTTCTCCCAGTATGTGGCCTGCAAAATTTCCTTTACTATAAACTTTACAGAATAACTTGTGTTACCTTCAATTCTAATGGTTCAAAGTTTTTCCTTCTCCCAGTATGTGGCCTGCAAAATTTTCTGAAGAAACATATATAAAATAATTAATTCACACAGATATCAAGATCATTAGCAATTTAATGGGTCTGTTTTGTAGGATCACTGCAATCATCATCATCATATGTGCTTGTCTTTTTGTGAGTCTCTGTTCATAAATTTGAATAGTTATCCTACATTTCTTCACATATGCAAGCATCCCTTTGTTGTGCAAAATCCATGCATTCATACTAGATTCCACACTAGAGATGCCAATATAAAACAATGAGTATTCACTTCCTCCTTATATGAGACTTAAGCTGCCATTTTGATGCAGGAGCATAGGCTCAGGGAAAACGAGTTCATTCATGACTTGATCAAGGTCAAGAAAATCAAAGAAGACCTAGAGTCTCACATAAATGTAATTCCTTTATTTTCATTAAAGAGTTGGAAAATTGATAAGGATTCT
>ML779985.1:58342-78303 GCA_009831015.1 Picea engelmannii
AGAAATGACGGCCCAGATCACAACGGAGGATGGATGGTCCGAATTTCAAAGCGTTTTGGTGATCTCCGTTGAGGCCACGCGTCCCTCGTTGAATGGGAACGGAGATTTGAGGAAAGTACAAAGAACGGTGTTAAATTGAATTCTGTTGGGGTTATGGTCACGATGTATGGTCGTGGGGTGCTTACTTCATGCATAAAGTTATTTTCCGTTGGGTGCTAATAAAACAAAAAGTGCTTAATTATCAAATTCGGCAATAGTTCTGGCAAATAGAACAGATATGCCAAAAAGGTGCTTAATTATCAAATTCGGCAATAGTTCTGTCAAATAGAACGGATATGCCAAAAAAGTGCTTAATTTAACGAATTCGGCAATTTGACAAATTCAGCAATAGTCCTGCCAAGTAAAACGAAAGAACAAAATTGCAAATATTAGTGACAGTTAAAAATAGCCCTGTCAAAGAATGATGAAGACCGTATGCAAGAAAGATTCCAGTACAGTAAATGGCGGAATCGAAGATCTGCTTCGACGTAGCAGGTGGTGCCTGCATTACATTTCAAAGAGTATACAACAAGAATGTTCATGCTCACAAGAAAACTTATATTCTCGTTTAGTTCTTGCCACTAACACCTCTACAAAGACTTTAACATATCTAATTATTATGCATTCCAATCTTTGACCAATTTTTAAGCAAAAAAAAAAGTCCTTTGCTTTTCCTCACGAAGAGCCTTGAGTGAATCAATAAATCACTTCCAAAAATCTCCAAACAGAGGCCTTCTTGAAACAACTTCCCTCCTGGATGAAATCCCAGTTCGTGTAAAGGAGGAACACTCACCGTCAATATCTGAGCCTTCTTTTGATGTTGAAGGGCCATCCAAACCTAAATTCTTGTTTACTCTTGCCAAATTGAATTATGGAGGAACTAGGTATCAGCTTTAAATCATAGACATATGGAATGGAAAACTTTTCATTCCATATCCTTTTCAAGAGAATAATGGCAAGAGTCCATGCCATTAGTTCAGTCATCCCCATTTCCACTATTTGAAGGACTTGATCAGATTTATTCAACTTCGCGCGCCCGCTCACTAGGCTGAAGCACCTCGCTTTGCATAATTTTAAGTTTCGTTCTGATGCTAGTGTCGTTGTATCCCATTGACTGGAAGTACGTTAGCAGTAGAGAATAACCAGTGTGGCATCCCCTTTTCTGCTTCTCTACACAACTTCATTTAGCAACACATCATTTAGGGAGTTACAGGTAGGCATCATGACTCATCGTACTCAAATCAATTATTGAAGATTGGATTTTCATGATCTTTATTGGCGGGATTTATCCATTGGCTTTGAGCTCGAGACATATATTCTGTTTATCCATAACTAAAGATGAACCTGCTTTGCGAATACCTAGGGAATACCCCTTGATGATTTCCAGAATTATTAATCTGGCGTTTTCTAGGTCTTGTACGCACATCAATAGGAAATTGAAGTCAATAGGTAGGTAAATGAAATCATAATTTCCACAGGATTGTTCATCTATCGTGACCAAAGAATTTTCATTCTGATATGAAAGTTTTTCTCTCTGGGATTTCACCATGGAGCAGGCTAACAAGAAAAACTACTAATTTGAATGAAATTCAAACTGTGGCCTTTGGATAATAATTTCTGTCTTTATTTCAAGCCTGAGACTTTGCGTTGTCAATTTGTTGGGTGCATGGGTGTGACACGATCTTTCCTCCTCTGCAGATCTGAAAACACTTGGAATTCATATTCTTACCTGTCAAATGCTTCAAAAAACCGAGCCACCCTCAATCATAGGGCACCTGCACATCCAACTAGCATCTGTCACTATCATGCGCCATATAACTAGATGAGGGTTTGTTGTTTAACTATGTGTTTTTTTTATTTTATTCACACAATGCAAAATCCCACATGCAGGAAATTAGAGGTTGCGGCCTTTATATGCGCCGATGCTCCTAGAGGTATTCGATGAGCCACGTGGAAAGGAATCGGGCTTGGCACTTGCACTGGGTTTTGTATATTGTTTGATATGTCGTATATCTTGATATAAAATGTGGTTTGTGGACTTTGTTAAATGCACTAGATTTGGTCGACAAGATTGACTTAGAATTAGACTTAGGAAACTTGAGCACACCACCTTTTTGCCAAAGTAATAAATAAAATGAATATTTTTATTTGAAAATATGGAAGTGTACAAAAACTCCATATCTATGCAATCTATGCAAATTGATGAAAAATGTTATTTTTTGCAATGCAGGTCATTGTCCAATGATCATAGTAATTATGAGAAAGACTTAGGAAACTTGAGCACACACCACCTTTTTGCCAAAGTAATAAATAAAATGAATATTTTTATTTGAAAATATGGAAGTGTTTGGTCGACAAGATTGACTTAGAATTAGACTTAGAAAACTTGAGCACACACCACTTTTTTGCCAAAGTAATAAATAAAATGAATATTTTTATTTGAAAATATGGAAGTGTACAAAAACTCCATATCTAGGCAAATTGATGAAAAATGTTATTTTTTGCAATGCAGGTCATGGTCCAATGATCATAGGAATTATGAGAAAAAAGTGATGAATAGATACTCGTCAAGACTCAATGAGGCTTTTGGAATGAAAATTTGAAGAACAAGATGCACATGGTTTCTAGGACAAAGCGATCAATGGGAAATTCTCAAGGCTTGATGACGAATTGGGAGGCTATGACCGTAGGAAAAGGACCAAAGGAATTTGGCAAATATAACAAAAAATTTATGAAGGCACTTAAAATTTTGATGGTGTGCTTTTGAGTGCTAACACAACCCATGACACCTTCCTAACAGTCTTTGAAGACTCCTCTCTCCCACCTAAACCTGAAGGTTGAATTCCTCTAGACGATTGACTCTCCCTCTAAGCCTGCTAACTCCCTTTGAAGTCTAACTTCCTCTTTATGGATTTTTGTGTACCTTGGGAAGTGGTTCCTATTGGCCCTCGACAACCTTTTGGGAGAACCTTGGTCATGTTTGACCATTTTTGGGACTTCGACAGGCTGGTCGAAGATGGAGCGCCCAGGCGAAGCAGAGATCATGGGATCTCCCCCTTTTTGAGAGCTCTTTAGGTTTTATGGTTTATGTAACGGGTATGGGATGTCGGCCCATGGGTATTACCCATGTTTAGGCCCCTTTTGTAATGTATAAATAAGTATCTAGGCGATGTAATAAGTAGACCTAGTAGAATTGGCTTAGTGCAGATCTAGTTGGTTTTGTGCAAGAAAGACTAGATCTAGTTGGATTTTGTGCATACTGTGTGTTAAGACTTGCAGAGCTAAGTGCAAGTGATTGTAAGAGGCTTTGTGCGCATACTGTGTAAGGATTTGTGCTGTGACCTAACATGAGGAAGGAGGATCTGGCGAGGTGTGCATAGATCTCTTGTCGTATGCGGAGTTGGCTTGTGGCTCTGTGCATGTAAGAAGATTGAAGAGACTAATAAAGAAGAAGAAGAGTTGGTGGACATAGCCCCACACTGGGGTGAACCACGTATATCCTGTGTTATGGTGCTTTGTGCTATGCTTCTCATGTTGTTATGCATCTATTTTCTTAGTGCACTATTCTTTATGTATGATAGATAGATCTATGAATGTTGAGTTCTTATTATATGAATGAAGGTTAGATATGAGATTATGATAAGTTCTTGGAAGTGTTAGATATTTTTACTACTATGCTGATCTACTATTAGGGTTAATCTGCGAAGTGAATAAGACTCATAACTTGATGCATGTTATTGGCTAAGTACTCTGTTAAGTATCATGATCACAGATCTCTGTCCCAATGAGGTTGTAGACACCTAAGTCCTGCAACCCCCCCTGCCTCTACCTCGGGTGAGACTTCATCTTCTCCGCAGGTGTTTCCAAAAGGGTCGGTAGTTAGGGTTTTGTTAGTGCGCTATTGAAGCGTTGAACCCTGGGTCTTCCCCTGTGCCAACAAATGGTTCTATTGCTGGGACTTGAAACTGTGATTTTTGGGAACTGAGGAAAAGAGAAAGCTCTGTGCGTAGATATGTTGTTTTAGTGTGCACTATTCTACTTGACTTGCGAAGCTCTGTGCTAAGAAGGTAATTGGATCTAAAAAAAAGAGGCAAGATCTTAAAGCTTTGTTATCTGATAGAGGTAAGATAAGTAGAAATTTTTGTTTCAAGTATGAATTTAGGTATGTTTGATAGATTTTTTCCTAGTCTGAAAACTAGGGCACAACTAGAAGAAAGAAGATTTGATAATTATAGTGAAATATATGTTATTCCTATGCATAGAAAGAATTTTTGGACTAACAAGTGGATGCAGGATCCTAGAAATAATTTTTTGCAGGTCGAGCACTATGATCCCAGTGCGCAGTACAAAAAAGGTTGAGGATCGTTTAAGAGAAAGAGAGGATTGACACTATGTTATAGCTACAAAAAACAGGGACATATTGCTAAGGAATGCCCTAGTGTAGGTCCTACTTGCCTTTGTTGTAAATCTACTGGATATGAGGTTTTGGATTGCCCTAGAATGATTGCTAAAGTTGAAAAGATGAACTTGAGACAAGAAAACCATGAAGAAGGTCAAGAAACTAAGGATATGCTAGAGAATAAGAAAGAATCAGAGATTATATTATTACAGATGAGAGAAACACTGAATGATCACAAAAACACCAGTTTACCAGAGATCTTAAAAGAAAAGTAGTGCATAGAAACAAGAATAGGAGGCTTCGACATAGACTCTGTTCTGGATGAAGAAACATAGGTGAATATCATGCCAGAGAGTACTTGGAAAATTTTGGGAAAGCCTGCTATGGTTCCTTCATTGAGAGGGATAGGCTTGTTTAAAGGATAGATGATAACCCTATGTGGAAGACTTACTCATGTACCTATGGTAGCCCATGGAGCATCGACTGCAGAAGAATTTGAGGTCATTAAGTTTGTTGAAAAGAACACTCCTTTTGCACTTATGTTAGGAAATCCCTGGATTGAGAAAGATCAGGTCCAAAGGAAAAAAGAAGAGGAAGCCACAGAACAAAAAAAGAAGGAATTAAGGGACTTCATAGCCAAGAAAATAGAGAGACTAGTACAAGAACAGGAGGACAAGTTGAAGCAGTAGAAAGTTGTCGAAGTTGAAAGAACGCAAGGAGGCTTAAAGAACCTATCCATGCAGGAGAGAAGAGCACCTAGACCAAAAGTAATAAGAGAAGAGGTATTCCACTTGAATCCTTTGGAAGACCCTCAGTAGTGCAAAGTTACTATGCTAAGAGCAGATAAGAATAAAAATAGAAAGAGGAATCCAGAGACTCATATCATAGGAAAGAAGGAAAGAAAGCTCAATAAGAAGAAAACAATGTTATAAAAATTGTAGGAAGCTCCAGAGAGGACTTTGCAGAAGGAAGGCTTGTAGAGCTTGAACCTCGCCGGAATAGAAGAACAACGCAGAATGGAACTTTGCCATGGTGAATCTATGTGACTGTTGGAGGCATCCCGACCATTAGAACGACGCTCCAAAATGGTTAGAAACACAGTTATTGCCAGAAATCTCGCCATTGGACCATTAGGACCGCACAAAAACGAATGGAATCGTATTGATTGAGGCATTCCTGCCTGTTGGAGGAGTCTGTTACGATGTTGTTTATTTAATCCGTTGAATGCCTCACCAGGGACACTTTTGCAAATTGTGATTATTAGAGATGGTAGAGAACTAATTGCTACAACACTGTGATTTTGAGACCTCGCCACCCGTTTTGTTTACCTTGAGCACCCGTTCACCTACCTGAGATAATTGACCACGAGTGTGTATGTCGGGCAAATGCAGTATAGTAGACAATTCTGTGGAGGAGATCCTAATAGACCTTATGGCTGAGAAATTCATGTTCGCAGGAGTACAACAAGCACTCTATTTGAGATGCTCAGTGTCTACTACGCCATCTTCATTAGAAGGTATAGAGTTGGGGGATGAGCCTGCCCAACTATGTAGATTAGCAGATGCGACTGAGGCTTGCCATCATCGAGTACAAGAAGAGAAAGATAATGCCACAAAGGCCTTGAAGAAAGCAAAAGAGGAAGCCTTAGAGCAACTTCGGGTTGTGCAATAAGAGAAAGATGACCTCCAGGTGAAGTTCGAAGTGGACAGAGAGAAGATCCAGAAAGAGAAAGATCAGTTGCTCGCAGAGAATATTGGAGTTAAAGAGGCAGTGAATAACGCACTTTTCTCTGTTCCAGGATTGGCACAGATCGAAGAAGAGACATCCGAGAGACAAGTGGGGAAGCTCGCTGAGTCTATTTAGCAGCTTCAAGCAAGAGTAGAAGAGTTAGAACTTCAATCAGTGTTGAGCACTCTGAAAGAAGTGTGATATTAGAGGGAAGCAACTGCAAGAAGAGAAATAGAAAGAATCAAGGTGTTGGATTTAGAGTGCAAGCAACTCAGTAACCAAATTCCACAAACCTATGAGCACCTTGAAGAAGACCCGAAAATGAGGACATTGGAGGCATAGTTCTAGGAGGCGAAGCAACAGGACTTGATTGTGCAAGAGCAACTGAAACAACTTATGGTCATTGAGAAGATGAAGAGATAATAGTAGCAGTGCGCAGTTCAACAGCAGGTCAATGCTATCTAGAGTAGAGTCATGGAGGTGACACAATGACTTCAACCAGTACAGGATGAAGCCTGCACACTTTTTGAGGAGATCAAGGGACAAGGATCACATATGGAATAGATGGTCGCCACAGTAGAACAATGCCTAGAAGGGCCTGTCACCGAGAAAGTCATTCAAGAGTTCACTGAGAAGGAGGCCCTAGCGAAGCAACAAGACAACAAGTTGAGGCAACCCGAGCTAAGATCGAGGCATTCGAAGCAGTGTTGCCCATATCAGAGTGACTCGATATGAGTCACAAATGAGTTTTGGGGGCCTGTTGGCCCTCAACCAAGTTTTGGGAGAACCTTGGTCGTGTTTGACCATTTTTGGGACTTTGACAGGCTGGTCGAAGATGGAGTGCCCAGGCGAAGCGAAGATCGCAAGATCTCTCCCTTTTTGTGGGCTTTTTTGGTTTTAGGGTTTATGTAACAAGTATGGGATGTCAGCCTATGGGTCTTACCCATGTTTAGGCCCCTTTTGTAATGTATAAATAAGTAGCTAGGCGATGTAATAAGTAGACCTAGTAGAATCGGCTTAGTGAGGATCTAGTTGGCTTTGTGCAAGAAATACTAGATCTAGTTGGATTTTGTGCATACTGTTTGTTAATATTTGCAGAGCTAAGTTAAAGTAATTGTAAGAGGCTTTGTGCATAGACTGTGTAAGGCTTTGTGCTATGACCTAAATCGGGGAAGGAGAATTTGGTGAGGTGCGCGTAGATCTTCTGTCCTATGTGGAGTTGGCTTGTGGCTCTGTGCATGTAAGAGGATTGAAGAGACTAATAAAGAAGAATAAGGGTTGGTGGATGTAGCCCCACATTGGGGTGAATCATGTATATCTTGTGTTATGGTGCTTTGTGCTATGTTGTTCATGTTGTTATGTATCTATTTGTTTAGTGCACTATTCTTGATGTATGATAGATAGATCTATGAATGTTGAGTGCTTATTATTTGAATGAATGTTAGATATGAGATTATGCTAAGTGCTTGGAAGTGTTAGATCTGTTTACTACTATGATGATCTACTATTAGGGTTAATTTGTGAAGTGAATAAGACTCATAACTTGATGCATGTTATTGGCTAAGTGCTCTGTTAAGTATTGTGATCATATATCTGTGTCCTAGCTAGGTTGTAGAAACCTAAGTCCTACAACCCCACCTTCTTCTACCTCGGGCGAGACTTCATCTGCTTTGCAGGTATTGCCAAAAGGGCTTGTAGTTAGGGTTTTGTTGGTGCGCTGTTGAAGCATTGAACCCTGGGTCTGCCCCTGTGCCAACAGTTCCCTTGTGGTTTTTAGCCTCTAACCACAAGAGGGATATGTTGTTACCTTTGTACCTTGTACTTTATGTATAATTTCACTTTGACTTAGGATTTTTAAGTTAAAAGTGAAATTAGTCACTCTTAGCCAAAAGTGACAATTAATTCACAAAGTGGGTGAATTAATAGACATAAAGTGAACTTAGGGAAATTAACCCAAAGTGGGTTTGTGAGTGAGATTATTTTTGGATGATCTCAACATTTGATTAAAGACGGGATGGAGAGATCTTATCTATCCATCTCTCAGGTTTCCTTATGGAGGTTTAAGAGGGGCGCATAGGTGCTGTTGTTCCAGAGTCTGTACTTAAGGCTTAGAAGTACAATGTCTAGGCATCCGAAAGTGAGTAAAGGGTAGAGAAGGAAGAAACGTCAACCTTCGGTAAGGGAAACTAGGGATGATTTCTGAGTTGGGGTTGTCTAGCTTCCAACTGTTCCTGGGTGTTTATATCCCATTCAATCGTTGGCCATGAATGTTTGAGTTCAACCCGAGTAGTGGCTATTTTAAGAATAGTATCAAAAAGGTTTAAGGCAATATGTGTTTGGTCTAATAGTCCGGGTTTGATATTAGGCTGTCTTGTTACAGGGACAGTCATGGAGGAACAGAATGATAAGAAAATCTCAGGGGAAATTTAGGTGCTGTCTCAATTTCGGTCTTATAAAAGAGAGTTTATGGTTTCAGGAGTGAAAATAGGGTGCAAACCAAAGGCTCTTTCCCGTAACTGAGTTATATTTTAATAAATATGTATGAGGTGGGAGAAAACATCAAGTTGTCTATTATGTAAGGCTCCTATCACGGGAGAATTTCACTTATAAACAGAAGAAGAAAAATGTAAAGAAATAACTCGATGAAGCATAAAATATATATAGAATTCTAAAGTGTTGACTGATCTTATACCTACTGATAGCTGGTACAGAGGAAAAATAATGAACAATATAGAAAACCAGAATTCATTCACTATAGTAGAGGTTGTATTAAATTATAGCGAAGCATTCATCAGATACGAATATGAAATGAAATGAACAATGAGATACAAGGAAACAAACTCATAACACAGTCATGACGTAATTGAGAATCTTCGGATTTGCTTTATATTAACTCTCAAGATAGAAAACCTCTATTACAATCGACACAAAAAGGTCCAGCCCTTGTTCCTTCTTTCTATTGTATATTTATACAGATTTACATATGATGGAATCTCAATCGTTCTAAGATTTTCAGTTACAACAAGAAGGAGATCAATCGTTTCATTTCCTTATCTCTGTCTTCATTTGGTACCAGAATCTTGCCCTCTCACATGCTCGGTACAAGTAACACATCTTTCCACTAGCCGAGATATCAACCTTGACGGTTCTTCTTGACAATTGGCCTCAAAAGAGTAACAATCTCGGGCTAATTGTGACAACCTTTCTTCCATCTGTCTGTCTATGATGTCAATAGCGCACAATTTCACACTTGGTTTAATCATACATTTATCTATTTGAACTATGCTTGCCATAGTTACTTATGATATCTCGGCTAAATCTCTTTCTTCTTTTTCATTTAAATCAAGTGAGATTTTCGCCATATTCATTTGACTCAATGCCTCAGCATTACCTTCGCTATCAATACCTAGCAGATTACCATCTATAGAACCAAAAACCTCTTCTAAGGATTTCGTCACCCTCTTGGCTTGCAACTTACCTTCTGATATACTATTCTCCCATTCTTTTAATAAAATATTTCCTCTGGTCTTCTCCAAAATGGAAAACCTGGGAGTACTTCTTGTTTCCCTATTGTTTTTGGCTATTACAGCCTCTTGAAAAGAAACCTGAGCTGCTCTAGCTTTTCTTTCTCTGATAGATAAATTTTCCAAAACTTGATTAACGAGTAAGTAGTTGTCCCGAATTACCTCTACCTTGGCAAGTAAATTTCGCTGGGCTGTAGAAACTCTTCTCCGAATCTCCATCGCTTGGGACTAGAATATCCCAATATTTATAAATTTACTTTCGGCGATTTCCACTCTAGCCTGTAGCTGTTCGATCAAGTCTTTTTGCTGGCCCACATGTATTTGACCATTCTGAACCACTAGCTCTGCTTGTTCGAGCTTAGTTTTGAGCAACTCTATCTCACTTTTATCGGCCAACCTTGCTTGTTCTATCCCTACACTCGCCTGGTCCTTGGTAGCCTCCTTGCTGTGGCTAGTCTGGCTTCTAGGGTTTTGATGAGGCGATTTTTTTTCTTCAGCTAGTTTTTCAAAACGCTGACTGAAAATTGATTTGCTGTGGCATATGCCCCTAATGTCCCGGCTATTTCTGTCGCGAACTGTTCATTTTTCTTGTCTTTCCCATCGGTCAATACTTTGTACTTCTTGGCTGTTGATTCCCCTTCCTGATAGAATTCTCTCTTTACCACAGCCTGTCTCTTCTTATCAAAGAAGAACTCATTTGGAGGGAGCTCTTCCATCCTTATAGGTCTCAGTTCTTCATTTAAAATCCACCCTGCGTCAATGTTTCCCTGAGTTGACTACAAGGGAGTAATGGATGCAATGGGATCTCCGATTTTCTTAGCTGGTTTCCCCAGAGTAGTAATCAGAGTCTTCTTTTTCAACGGGTCGGGAGTCTTTATCTCTGTTTTTGGACTCTTAGTTTTCTCTTCCCCGTCCTGGTTTTTTTCTTGGCTGGGTGTCACATCTTTGGAGCCTTCAACTTCTTTTTGTTTCACCTCCACTGTACTCAGATTCTCACCCCGCAATACTGCGGGAAGACAACTGCGACGATGTTCTTGGAATTTCAGAACATCGGCCCTCTCTTCAGGTGCTAGGGTTTGTATCTGAGCCAAAATCTCAGCATAAGATCTTGTGCCTCGGAAAATGTCATCTGAGGGTGAATTTTCGTGTTCGAACCTTTTGAGTTTGCAACTAGAAAAATGATTACTTACGACCCTTTACGGATCGTGCTTCTTGAATTCAATAAGAACCAATTTTAGGTCTTCCAGGGCTGCTGCCTCAGCTTTAGCATGCCTGAAATATAACAAAGAATACAAATTTAAATGAACAGGAAAAGGTGGCCATACCTTCTTTGAATATCCCTTAAGCTCCTTTCTTATGTGACCGATTACGGTTTTCCTAGCAACCTCACGACAAGCCAGCTTGTCGGGTATAAATAATGGTAATGCATGCGGGGAAAAAAATCCTTGAAAACTCTGAGATATGAGAATTCTGATTCTACATACCAATCGGCTATACTGCTCAAATTCATCACTATACTGTCCGAGATCTTGGGTGGAGGGTGGCCCAAAATAGTGACATGTAGCGGTACCATTACCCAGTTAAAGATTTCATACACGAAATCTGCCGCTTTGTTCTCCCACAATTTTGAATGGTAGACGTGGATGGGCTTGGCCTCTGATGGAGTCCAACTCCAGCTCATTAAGGGAAAGGGTTTTATAAAACACACGACGTCCATAATGTATGCGGACATAAAAAATGAAGCAATCTTTCCACTCTCCTTCTACGCCCGATACTCTATGACTCGATTGGTCAAGCTATCAGACAACATCTTCGCCCAGTCGAAGGAACAACCTTTGGTGACTTGATGTATTAGAGGCACCCATTGAAGAAAGAAATGTGTGGTGTCCTCTCTCCCGTATAATCTGTAGGTCATCATAGCTATATATTTGAACTGTGGTTCCAAGGAAGTTATTGAATATATACCATTACTGTCTGCCCTGAACTTTGCAGGGTGTGAAACCCAATCTCTGATTAAACTGGACATAGTCTTGTCATATTGCATGCATTCCTTCTGTTTGAAGTTCTCCCAGAATTCGACATCGTATGTAAGGTTTGACACAGTAGGCAACTTCTACATAGCTTGCAGTTGTTCGGGTCTGAAAGTCCCGATGGTGACCTTCTGTTCATTGATGATGGTTCTGGTTCTTATGTCCACATGGTCTAATGCCCACCGGACCATATCATAGTAAGGGAGCAGTCGTGGCCTGGCCGCTACTTTATGCATTCCAGATTGGACGACGATCTTATATTTGGCAGTCAGGTTGTCTTTTTCATTGTCGCTGGAATCATCAGAATAATCTACTAATTCGGCCTATAGAACATCAGAAACAAACGACTAGGTCCAGACAATGTCAACACTTTGAGGTGAAGTATCAGTGACGTTGTCTAAACCTTGTCTCGAGACCTCAACGTTGTCTTTAGACGCTTTTCGCGGGGCCATGGCGGGGGATCCTGCTTTAGCTCTTCTGCGATAAAAATATGTATACATACAGAAATTAGTTCGCTGAGAAAAGTTTGCTCTGCGTAATATAGAAATGAATTTGTGATAACAAATAACAACTCTATAAATTCAAAAAACTCGGTACTTTTTAAGAATAGATCGATCAAATCATGCCTAAATATAAATTTAGCAATAAAAACCCAATATTTCCTTGTCGATTCGCCTTGTTTCTAATTAATGTCATAAATTTTGGCGGTTCGAAATGTCAGTTGGCGTAAGGAAGAATTAAGATTGCCTCGTAAATTGTGCATGCATCAAATCATGGGAAATACTGGCTTAGCTCAATTAATCAGGTTTTTCCAAAGTTAATTAATCTTTCGGTACTCGCTGCATCGAGAGTTTTCGCTTTAACCCTTTGAACCTCTACCACCTGAGATTGCGATGATTGTCTTTGGTTAATAAAAAATGTAATTATGATTAGGCGCTTAATTAATTACGTGATTATTTATATCACAACTTCGTGATTCAGAGCATCGAAGGTATAGCTTCCGGGAAGTTCGTATGCCGAGTTGCGAAATCACGATGATATGTTTTAATTAAAATGGAGGATAAAACCAGATTAAGTGTTTGATTAATTACGTTTATATATTTATCGCAACTTCGCGACTCAGGGCTTTGACAGTGTAGCTTTTTAAAGGAAAATACGTCGAGTTGCGAATTCTCGATAGAGCTTAACCGCTGCTAAGATTTTTACCTTTATCATTAATGCGGGTTACTAAAACAAGAATCTCGCGGTTTCGGCTATTGGGGTTACGACAGTAAGACTTTTGGAGTTAGTAAATGCTGAGACGCAAAACCCCGATGATGCTTAACCATAGTTTAGAAAAGTTTTACTCTCGCTACTGACTTGGGTAAAACTTTAAAGTGATTTCACCGTTTCGTTCTTCGGGGCTTGTGAACTATGTGATTTATAACATCCGACATACAAAATTCCGAGGCAAAGCAGGGGAAAATCATTTGAACAAAAAATAGAACTCGCCTTGAGAGTATGATAAACGTCGTTGCTCGCGTGATGAGACTTCAAATATTTTGGAACAGATGAAAGAAAATATGAAAGCCATCTTTCGATTTCGAGCATTAAGATATGAAAATCAAAATGGGTTAAAAAACAAAGGCGGCTCCAACAGGTGCCTTGGAGGCTCATTCATTCATTTTCTTATTGTTGTCATCCTAATACACACATACAAGCATGGAGAAGTATCCAATCCACTTGGTGTGTCCTTGGAGGCACAAACCTAAGTCTAGACCTAGTGTCACGTCAATCTAGACTCCTTTCATCTAGGCTCATTCCTAGGGAAGCCAAGGGGGGTAAACCCTATTAAACTATGTGAAGTTTTTATTAAAGTTCTAGGAGTTAATTGATTTATTGATTAGGGAGACCCATCCGAATGACAAGAAATCATGCAAATGCAATATTTCAATGACAAGAAAACCTCTTACTTAACAAAACCAGAATTATACTAGTGCCTAAAGATTATCCAATCCCAATTATTCCAATATATACAAAAGAAATATATATATATACAAAAAAAATATATATATATATATATATATATATATATATATATATATATATATATATATATATATATATATAAATGAAAGATACTTTGAAAATAGTTATTCACATGAAATGAAATTGCTTGAAAGTGAAATTGCTTGAAAAGTAAATTGCTTGAAAATAAAGGAATGGAACTACTTGAAATGTAGAAAGTGTGAGTTGAAAGTGTTGCAATGTGTGTAGGTTATTTTTAATAGATTTTTATGTCTCTCTTTGAATTAGGGGAAATTAGATGTGAAATTTGCAAGCCTAAGCTATGTTACTACCCCAAATCCTTATCCCTTCAACCAAGAGGAAATGTTGGTGCTCAACAAGGGAACAACAAGGTTCCCCTCTAGCTCCACAGGTCAAATCCAAGATGCTTGGGTGCTCAACAAGGAGGACACGTAGTTCTTTGAAACCCTCCCTGGCTTCAACCCCTTCTAGCCTCCCAAGTCATCCCTTTTTAATGGTTTTAGAAATAATAGAATTAGGTGCCTAATTAAACTAGCCACGCAATAATTTTCCCTTTCTTGTTACCCAAGATCCAAAAAGTGGCAAGGGGAGGGAATATGGGGCAGAAGGCGGGGAACGAGTTTCATTGCTTTTCCAAAAAGGAAATTCTAACTAGCCCCCACAATATTGCAAGGGTGGCTAATCCACTCACATGCAAGGTATGGGCACAAATGAATTAAAATAAATTAAATGAATAATCTAGCCACATAATTTTTCCTTAAGAACAAAGGTGGAAAAAAAAAAACTAAATTTGCAAACCTCACACCTATGGCACAATGTGGAGGACATGCCTATCGATTTTGTGCCAAGGTGGGTAAATAATTTGGAAATAAAATAGAGAAAGCTAACACTATCCACTCAACCTTCTCTTTGGGGGAGAAGTGGGGAAAACAAATTAAGCAAAATATAAAATTACGTTATTATCTAGCCAACACGATTTTGCAAGGGTGGAAAAGCCACTCACATGCAAGGTGTGGGCATAAACAAAACTTGAAAAAATTATATACAATTTACAACTTATGAAAATGATAAAAGAATGCAAGCCCAAGAGACTCTCTTGGGATGCTTACAATGATTTGGAAAGAAAGAAGAGGGAGAGGGTTTTGCACCAAGGACTTTGGATGCTTCCTTGAGCTCCTTGTGGCCAAAATTGGGCCGCATCTCCTCTTGGACTGGTGAAAACCTGCAAAAAACAAGTATATTGTGCTGGAAATTGCTAGAAATCACTTCAAATAAGTTATTAGTTGTTAGTATCTAAAACATAAAATTTTATACTAAAAATATGAACATAAAATTTGATTAGATTGCAAGGTTTAGAAGAGAAATAAGTGCATAAAATGTATAAAATATTGTTTAAATTATATTAGAAATATAAGTGAGGAGAACTGAATCTATTGGAGTCCTCTCTTCTAATCTTTGGTCACCTAAAAAGTTGTAAATACTTGCTACACAATGAGGCAGGAAAGTGAGTACTTTAAAATGGTCTACAAACTACTCTGAAAACTCAAAGAAAAACAACTCACATAGATCTACAACAATACTACTATAGTGTTGACATGTTTTTATAGGAAGAGTGTGCTTGTCATTGATGGAAATAACAACAAAGATGATGGAAAACAAGAAAAGCATAAGCTCAGGAGGAGGAGTGAATAGTATGAAAAGATCAAATCTCGGAAGGAAAAGTGTAAGCTCAGGGTGAGAAGCCTCAACAACCATCCGATCAAGAAATTGACCATGTTGATCATCTCATATTATGGATGTCAGTCATATGAGTGACAATGGGCTCGAGGACCATTGGAGGATAATGACCATTGGATATGCAAGCCAGATCAATGATAGGGATGAATTGTAGAGAGAGAAAGAAGAATTAAACAACTCGCTAGTTCTATTCTTACAATTGGTCTAGATTGTCAAATCTCATAAAACCAAATATTGACGACTGTGGTTGATCTAAAAAAAAATCAGATTAATTCGGATTACATCATGACCGTTGAATGCGCAATCGCCAGATCAATGGTAGGGTTATATTGGGGTGATTGAAAGGAGAATTAAATATCATGCTATTTCCAATCCTGCAATTAGTCAGGACCGTCAAATATTATAGCCTCAAAGATCGACGATTGTGGTTGACTCACCAACAAAGCACAAATTCAAATTGTGGAGTTTTGGTGACAAGTTAAATCACTCGCAAGTTGTGGTTCCACAACCGTCCTTGATCATGGATCTGACTCAAGAGTCTTCATAACCGTTGGATCACCTTAAAGTGGAAGGATAGGATAAGGGGGGGAAAAGTTGAGAATTCGATTATCCGAATACCTGATAGTCGTTGGATCATTTTTAAGTGGAACGATAGGATAAGCTAGAAGACCAACACCAAAGATAGATCGAGCCATCGATCTAAGAACATGATCGACGAAAATCATTTGGTTCACGTCAAAAGTTGCGAGGAGGTTACTGTTTGAGAATCTCACTTCGGAAGAATTGACAACTTGAAAGTTGAAATACTCGAAGCCCGAAATCCAAAATGAATAAGGACCATCAGATCTGGAAAAAATGTGATAACCATTGGATCACCTTAAGTGGAAGGACATGATAAGAAAAGGCTGAGATATGAGATCTCGATTACCTGAATTTCCGTCAGTCGTCAGATCGAATTAAATGGAAGGATATGATAAGTAAAGATGGAGAGCCATTGGATTTAATCCAAAGAAAAGATGCATCGCAGACAAATCAGACCGTTGATCTAAGATCTTGATCAAATGAACGTCATTAGTTTCAGGTCTAAATATGTGAGGAGGCTACACTTCAGAAAAACTCTCACTTCAATATTTTTCATTTGAGATTTGAAATACCCGAAGCCCGGAGATTCGGAGAACCGAAATAAATCCTTGACCGTCGGATCATCCAAAGTAAATCTCAATCATTAGATCATCCAAAGAAGATCTCAAGTGTCAGATCGTCCAAAGTGAATGTGGGCCGTCTGATCCAGAAAAGACATGGCATAATCCTATGGACTCCAGGTAAAGACCCGAAGTAAGCCTCTGTTGAAAAATACTGAGAGGGGGGGTGAATCAGTATTTTGAGTTATCAATCGATTTTTAACTTTTCTTTCACTGAAAAATCTTAGTCTACTTTATTGAGATCAGTAGTTGTATATTCTTATGAAAACAATAGTGCATCCAAAGATCTTATTATGGATTTCTTCATTCATCAGATGTCTTTTAAACAGTAATTCAACAAAATAAACATCCCAGATGAATAAGACACATGAACACCAAGATTTAAGGTGGGAACCCAAATCGGGAGAAAACCACCGCTGCTGTTGTCTCTGTCTTCAATGAATATTAATAAGAAAACATTCTACAACAATGTACTAGTGCAAACTCATACTAGTACGCAGGCTTCTACCTGCAGAAGGCTGCAACCTTCTCTCGTTTACCAGCCTTTCCTGGAAGGGAGCTTCAACCCCCTGAAGATAGTACTAGTTTCTGCTGGCAAATTGCAACTACTGAAGGGTTTAACCCTCATACTCACTGCTGACCACGTTTCATTAATTTTCACACTGGATCATGCAGTTTCATCTAGTGGTTATGACAGTAACATAAATTATCTCAAGAGTAAACACAGAACTACAAACTGTCAGGCAGTTACCAAAGGACAAATATTAAATAACTCAATAAACCTGGAAAAGATGCCTCTGATCTCGGGGTTGGAGCACCCACAGCTGAGTTCTTTCTGTCAATGTAGATCTACTGTCCAACTGCCACAAGGAGGTTCCTCTTTCTTCAAACCTGCCATGCTGCCTCCTCAGATGACCTCACCCACCAGTAGATATCCCTGCTGTCAGAAAATGGCCTCCACGTCCTCCTTCGTCATCTGTCGAGAGCATCGACCCCCTTTTTAAACCCATTGGTCCAGGGCCTGTTCAACGCTCATTGGATCCCATATTTATTGCCCGGGGGAAATCGGGTCGCCTTTTGAAATTCGAATTAAACCTATCCGCGCCTTTTCGAATCAGGTTTCGACGTTCCATATGCTAGCCCTGCTGGCTATAGGCCTTGGCCCCATAAGACCGTCAACACATGACCTTGGTCAAACCGCCCATCGGGGTTTCGGCGTTTTCGATGTCATGATGTACATGCTTCCAGGATTCCCGATCCCCGATTTCCCGAGATTTAGCCCCATCCAGCTACACAATGGTCCATATGACCATTACCAATGACCACAACCTAACCCCGTCAGGGCTACGGGGTTTGTGATGCATCAATGCATTCACCCGGTGATTCCCGATCGTCCAAATCCTGACGCTCCATTCATATGCTAACAACTGGCCTCTACTACGCCTCTGTCCTCCTTCGCTGCTGTGCTGACAGTTGTACCCCACTTATTGGGATTTCGTGGATCGCGATTTCGAAATGCACAAAACCTTTGTGCCCGGGATCTCCGATATCCTGATTTCTGATTAGCCAATGAACGACCTCCTGTTGGGCCTTTCACCGATGGCACCAATATCCTGCCACACGTCCTCTCAGATGGACAGTCCCGATTGTGTCGGGATTTCGGGACTTCCGATGTCCTGTTTCTTTTGACCTTGGGAACTCCGATTTCCTGATATCCGATATACCGACTGTGCCTTGATCTTCGACACCTGTCCCTCAGATGGACGGTCCCAATCATTTATGCCTCTGCTCACGTCACACTGGTTTGACACGTGTTAGATCCTGCCACGTGTCACTCTGATTCGTGACTTTCATGTACCTGAAGTGTTGAATCTGCCTGACACCTGTCATTCCCTGGTTGTGCCACATTTCCCTTTGCTGACGTGGACTGCTCTCGTGGATAAGATCGATGGTCTAAATCTCATATTGATCTGACGGTGCAGATTCAGTCGGGATTTCGCATATCGCGAAATCGGGATTTTCGTTGCATTGTTTTCTTTGCATATTGAAACCCCGATCCCCGAAATTCCGTACAGAGCTGTGATCAACGGTCCTGGTGTGATCTTGCATTAACGGTTGCGATCGAATCGCAATATCGCGTTTTGCGATTTTGGGATTTCTGATGCACTTGTTCACAGGAATCGCGAAACCCCGATTCCCGATTCTCCGATACGAGCTTCTGTCTACACGTGGATGGTCCCGATCGCTGCTTGATTTACCGGCTGCGATCACATCGCGAAATCGCATATCGCGATTTAAGAGTTTTCGATGTCAAGTGGATTGGACATTATAAACTCCTGATCTCCGAATCTCCGATGACTTATCTCCTTCGCATCTTCTGCAGATTTGACGGTTGTCGGCCTTTCGGGAAATTTGAATGGAATCCAACGGTCACTGGATCTCCTTCATATCCTGCCAAATACGCTGTTTCCATCAATGAAAACAACCATCTACACACATTCGTTGCTTGTTCAATATTTGCCAACAATCTCCCCCTTTGGCATTGATGGCAACACTTTCATTCAGACTCAACACTCCTCTTCATTCGTCCATTCAAACTGGACTCTGTTCCTGAAACATTTCGAACTCGACTCCTTTCTCCCCCTTTGACATCAATGGAAAAGAGTGGACAGTACCATGCTCCCCCTGACACCATGCTGTATTTGCTAAATAAGCTCCCCCTTAGCCAGTGCATCAACCAATTGAAATGTCTGTACTTAATTAGACCTGATCCTCTGCATGGCAGAGACTACTCCCAGTTTTTGTCGTAGATATTCGAACGCTTCCCTGGGTAGCATTTTTGTAAAGATATCGGCCACTTGTTCTTTGGAGGGAACATACTCCAATTTCACCTTCTGCTCAAGCACCTGTTCTCGTAAGAAGTGATATTTGATGGGAATGTGCTTGGTCTTGGAATGCATAACAGGATTCTTTGAGATACTGATGGCACTTGTATTGTCACACATAATAGAGATAGGAGATGAACATTTGATTTGAAAGTCTTGAAGAGTTTGCATCATCCAAAGAAGTTGAGTGCAACAAGATGCTGCAGCCACGTATTCTGCTTCTGTTGTAGATAAGGCAATGGAACCTTGTTTCTTGCTGAACCAAGATACTAACCGGGGCCCCATGTAGAATGCACCACCACTAGTGCTCTTTCGATCATCAACACTTCCAGCCCAATCTGCATCAGTGTATGCATGAAGAGTAAGATCAACATTCCTTGGATACCATA
>ML779985.1:82195-100404 GCA_009831015.1 Picea engelmannii
ATCACCTTCATAACTCAGAATGATTTTGTCCCATATGTCCTTTGCTGTGTTCAGCTGCATGACTTTGACAAATTCAGATTCAGTTAGGCTTCCTAACATAGCATTGACTGCTTTTGCATTTGTTTCGTAGGTTTTTCTTTCTGTTGGATTTGTTGGTACTGCAGATGGATATTGATATCCTCCTTCAACAATAGCCCATACATCTGCTCCCAGAGATTGAAGATAAGATCTCATTCTTGTTTTCTAGAAGATTAAATTGTTTCCATTGAAGAGTGGAGGCCTAATAGATGCCATTCCGTCTTGATTGCTCATTTTGATTGATCTTCCTTCTAGCGGTTAAGCCTATTCAGAAGGACCAGGCTTTGATACCAATTGTTGAAAAATACTGAGAGGGGGGGTGAATCAGTATTTTGAGTTATCAATCGATTTTTAACTTTTCTTTCACTGAAAAATCTTAGTCTACTTTATTGAGATCAGTAGTTGTATATTCTTATGAAAACAATAGTGCATCCAAAGATCTTATTATGGATTTCTTCATTCATCAGATGTCTTTTAAACAGTAATTCAACAAAATAAACAGCCCAGATGAATAAGACACATGAACACCAAGATTTAAGGTGGAAACCCAAATCGGGAGAAAACCACCGCTGCTGTTGTCTCTGTCTTCAATGAATATTAATAAGAAAACATTCTACAACAATGTACTAGTGCAGACTCATACTAGTACGCATGCTTCTACCTGCAGAAGGCTGCAACCTTCTCTCGTTTACCAGCCTTTCCTGGAAGGGAGCTTCAACCCCCTGAAGATAGTACCAGTTTCTGCTGGCAGATTGCAACTATTGAAGGGTTTAACCCTCATACTCACTGCTGACCATGTTTCATTAATTTTCACACTGGATCATGCAGTTTCATCTAGTGGTTATGACAGTAACATAAATTATCTCAAGAGTAAACACAGAACTACAAACTGTCAGGCAGTTACCAAAGGACACATATTAAATAACTCAATAAACCTGGAAAAGATGCCTCTGATCTCGGGGTTGGAGCACCCACAGCTGAGTTCTTTGTGTCAATGTAGATCTGCTGTCCAACTGCCACAAGGAGGTTCCTCTTTCTTCAAACCTGCCATGCTGCCTCCTCAGATGACCTCACCCACCAGTAGATATCCCTGCTGTCAGAAAATGGCCTCCGCGTCCTCCTTCGTCATCTGTTGAGAGCATCGACCCCCTTTTTAAACCCATTGGTCCAGGGCCTGTTCAATGCTCATCGGGTCCCATATTTATTGCCCGGGGGAAATCAGGTCGCCTTTTGAAATTCGAATTAAACCTATCCGCGCCTTTTCGAATCAGGTTTCGGCATTCCATATGCTAGCCTTGCTGGCTATAGGCCTTGGCCCCATAAGACTGTCAACACATGACCTCGGTCAAACCGCCCATCGGGGTTTCGGCATTTTCGATGTCATGATGTACATGCCTCCAGGATTCCTGATCCCCGATTTCCCGAGCTTTAGCCCCATCCAGCTACACAATGGTCCATATGACCATTACCAATGACCACAACCTAACCCCGTCGGGGCTACGGGGTTTGTGATGCATCAATGTGTTCACCCGGTGATTCCCGATCATCCAAATCCCGATGCTCCATTCATATGCTAACAGCTGGCCTCTACTATGCCTCTGTCCTCCTTCGTTGCTGTGCTGACAACTGTACCCCACTTATCGGGATTTCACGGATCGCGATTTCGAAATGCACAAAACCTTTGTGCTCGGGATCTCTGATATCCCGATTTCCGATTAGCCAATGAATGACCTCCTGTTGGGCCTTTCGCCGATGGCACCAATCTCCTACCACACGTCCTCTCAGATGGACGGTCCCGATTGTGTCGGGATTTCGGGACTTTCGATGTCCTGTTTCTTTTGACCTTGGGAACTCCAATTTCCCGATATCCGATATGCCGACGGTGCCTTGATCTTTGACACCTGTCCCTCAGATGGATGGTCCCGATCATTGATGCCTCTGCTGATGTCACACTGGTTTGACACGTGTTAGATCCTACCACGTGTCACTCTGATTCGTGACTTTCATGTACCTGAAGTGTTGAATCTGCCTGACACCTGTCATTCCCTGGTTGTGCCACGTGTCCGTTTGCTGATGTGGACTGATCTCGTGGATAAGATCGACGGTCTAAATCTCATATTGATCTGACGGTGCAGATTCAGTCGGGATTTCGCATATCGCGAAATCGAGATTTTCGTTGCATTGTTTTCTTTGCATATTGAAACCCCGATCCCTGAAATTCCGTACAGAGCTGTGATCAACGGTCCTGGTGTGATCTTGCATTAATGGTTGCGATCGAATCGCAATATCGCGTTTCACGATTTCGGGATTTCTGATGCACTTGTTCACAGGAATCGCGAAACCCCGATTCCCGATTCTTCGATACGGGCTTCTGTCTACACGTGGATGGTCCCGATCGCTGCTTGATTTACCGGCTGCGATCACATTGAAAAATCGCATATCGCGATTTTAGATTTTTCGATGTCAAGTGGATTGGACATTATAAACTCCCGATCTCCGAATCTCTGATGACTTATCTCCTTCGCATCTTCTGTAGATCTGACGGTTGTCGGCCTTTCGGGAAATTTGAATGGAATCCAACGGTCACTGGATCTCCTTCATATCCTGCCATCTCCGTTGTTGCCATCAATGACAATAACCATCAACACACATTCGTTGCTTGTTCAATATTTGCCAACAACCTCAACCATCCGATTCAAGAGGACATGCGGTAGGCCACATCAACAAGGACATGTGGCAAACCATGTCAACAAGTACATGTGACAGACCACATCATCAAGAGGACATATGTCAGCAGATCTTCCATTTCAAAAGATATCCTGTCAGCAGAAATGAGAAGTTGAGATTTGAAATCTCCGAAGTCTGGAGACACGAAGGAGATCTCGACCGTTAATCTTAGATTTGGGATCACACATGGAAGGAGGAAAGAAGGCAGATAAAAACTATTAATCGAAAGGAATCACCAAGGGTTTGGAGATTGATGGTTGTGCTCTATTGTGGGGCTAGAACATGCTCGGGTCTTAATTTTTCTTGAGAGGGCCGCAATCGAAACCACAGTTTTGGAGAAAGGATGCATGGAGGCTCGAAGTGAATTGTGGGGAAAAAAATGGATTGCCCTCAAATCACCTTTGGTCGCACCTGCAATCACATGGTCACATGAGAGCATCACCCAAGGTCACATCAACGAAAGATTGGGGAAGGATATAGCACTGCTAGGCTCCACTTCGAAGGTTACGCATTGAAAAGTCAAAAAGGCCTCTACGTGTATAATCCAAAGATGCTGATCAAACCAAATCTGATCGAAGGGTTGTTGTTTCATCTTGTGATTTCTTGATCAGTTACAATTTAGTTACTCTAACTGAATCATCATTCCTGAGTGGTTGAATCATTGTTCCTGAGCTTTGGAATCATGTCTCTTGAGCGTTCTGAGATTCTCGACATGGGAGTTGGATATTTGGAGAGTAACGGAGGATGAAGGCATGGATAAAATAAAGATGCGGTGACAGAGCAAGGTTGTTGATTCTTTGTAAAACAAGTTGAACTGTATGTAATGAAGAATACAACATGAACATAGAGAGAAAGTGCAGAGGGGAGGCATAACGCATAGAACATACATGGCGCATAGAGCATAAAGTGCAAGAAGGTGAAAATAGAAAGACACTGAAGCAGGCAAACCAGAGAAGAGTAGCAGAACATTGATGAGACTGGTAATTCATTGATAAATGTTGTATCACTATAATAAATTTCAGCAAGCAAAGATTTATATCTCAGGGTGGAAGGGTGGTGCTAGGGAGGATTGTTTTCCTCTGAGTTTCAAGTGGGTTCTTGAACATAGGAAGTTGTAGCTTCCATCTGGTTGTAGCCGAAAAAACCAAGGAAGTAGGGTGGTGCAAGGGAGAACCATTGTTCTCTGTTATACAAGTTGGTTCCTGTGTGACTGGAAGTTGTAGCTTCCATCCAGTTGGTGCTGGAACACTCAGGGAGTTGGTGCTTCCTTCTAGTGGGTGCTAGAGAAACCAGAGAGTTGGTGCTCTCAGAAAGTTGCATCTTGTAAAACAAAGGTGGTGGCCTCAGAAAGAGTAGGTGCTCATAAGAATGATAATGTACATAAAATAAAGACTACTTATCATATTAAGAAGAAGAGGTTTTCTCCCTTTATGGGTTTCCTCAGGAATATCTGTCTCTGTATACCTCATGTGTGTGATTGATGTTGAATACTCTATTTATTACTTCCCTGAATTATTGTGATCATCATTAAGTGTTCTATAATGATTTTAAAATGGGTATAATTGTTTAAGCACAGTAAGAACTGATTTACCCCCCCCCCCGCCTTAGTTTTCTAACAATTGGTATAAGAGCGGGTTCCATTTATCTAAGGGTAGATCCTAGAGCTTAAACATGACTAGACACAAAGGAAATTCAACCAATAAGACCCCCCTATTCAATGGAACAAACTTTTCCTTCTCGAAAGTTAAGATGAGAACCCACATAATGGCTTTAGGTGCAGATGTCTGGGATGTGGTAGAGACTGGTTATGTAAAGCCAATTGTACTAGCTTCTAAGGATGACAAGCTAGAATTCAACTTCAACACCAAGGATATGAATGCTATTCTAAGTGGGCTTGCAGAAAATGAATTTGTAAAAGTTATGCACTGAGAATTTTCCAAATAAATGTGGGACAAACTCATTAGTAGTTATGAAGGTAATGAGAAGGTAAAGGGTGCCAAGCTTCAAACCTACATATTACAGTTTGAACAACTAAAGATGAAAGAGGATGAAACTGTTGGGAAGTACTTTCTGAGATTTGAATAACTAGTAAATGCAATGAAAGGACTTGGTGAAAAAATTGAGGAAGCCTCTTTAATTCAGAAAATTTTGAGATCTCTACCAGATAGGTTCAACACAAAGGTCTCTGCTATGGAAGAAATTAATGATCTAAAAGTTCTACCTATTGACCAACTCCTAGGAAATCTGACTTCTTATGAAATGAGGATAGGTAAAGATAAACCCACCTCTAGAGAAGCATCATTTAAAGAAGATAAGAAAGAGGATTATGAGCTTGATGAAATTGAAGAAAAATTTGTGAGAAGACTAAAGAAAGGATTAGGCAAGTACCAAGGAAAGTTTCCCTTCAAATTTTTTAACTATGGAAAGATAAGTCACTTTGAAACTAAGTGTCCACACAAGAAGAAGGACTAGAATGCTGAAGTTGAAGAGAAGTACAAAACTAAGAGATTTGATAAAAATAAAAGTTTATGTGTAAGCAATGATGACTCTTCAGGAGACACATATAGTGATTCTGTTTGTGAAGATAGGGTTAATGACTTTATGCTTATGGACAAAGAGGATTATGATAATAAAAGAATAGTAAGTGATGTTACTGATGAAGAAGATGTGGTTGAATTGGAAGGAGAACTAATTAGTTCTCTAGAAGAAATTGCTAGACTCAGATTTAAGAAGAAAAAGCAAAAACAATTGCTGATACAGTTTGAGAAAGACAGTAAAAAACCTGATGAAGGCTTTGTCCTGCTAAAAGTGGAATTAGAAGAGGCAAATAAAATAGAGGACATTTTGAAAGAACAATTATCAGAGAAGAAGGCAAGATGTGAAGCCTTGGAAGAAGAGGTAGTAAGAACCATAAAAGAGATAGAGAAGTTTAAAGAATTGTATCTCCAAAATATTCCAAGCATTAAAGCCTCAACAAAGTTAAAAGACATTATGAGAAAACTGAGATCTACTTCGTTGAAGAATGGCTTAGGCTATGTAAGTGGTTCAAGTAGCAAAAAACTAGAAAGAAAAGAGTCAGTAAAGATGATCAAGTTCCAAGTCAGCAGACAACCAGACCATGTGAGTACTCTGCCACCAAGAGCCAATAAAGACAAGATGATCCCTGATAAAAAACAACGATATTAGAAGCTGGAGAAACAAATTCCAAGAAGAGGGCCATCCTTCAGGTACCAAAATTTCTTCCATGGTTACTATTTTTACTGCTCTAATTTTGGTCATAAGATTGCAAATTGTCAAATTAAGTTTAGAGACATGCAATTGAGGAGGTCAAGAAATAAACAATCTTTGCAACATAGAACTAAGCAACCAATCAGTATACAAAGTTGCACCATTCACTTTGACCTATTTAAAAATGAGATCGAATGCTATAATTTTCATAACTTCAACCACAAATCTGCAAACTGTCATCTGAAGAATTACAAAGCAGATCCAAGGATAAAACCCTTAGCTAGAAATGCCAACACATGGAAAAAGAAAGATAGTGAAAAATGTGGTTTAGTACTTTCATCTCAGAAACAAACAGACCCATGGTATATAGACAATGGATGTTCCAAGCACATGACTGGAGACAAGGATACGTTTTTGTCTAGAAGTAAAAGGAAAACAAGAAATTTGACCTTTGGAAATGATGAACCAGGTAAAATCAAATGTAAACGGATGGCGAGTTTGAGTAATGGTAAAGGAAAATCCTAGCATGTTCTTCTTGTAGATGGGATGAAACATAATTTGCTGAGTGTAAGTCAAATGTGTGACAGAGGATGTGAAGTTGTGTTCACTTCCAAAGATTTTAAGATAAAGTCTGTAAACTCATGACAAGTGATGGCTAAAGGCATAAGGACAGATAATAATGTATATGTGCTAAAAGAAGATAGAGAAGAGTGTCATCTAAGAAAAAATGACGAAATCTGGTTATGGCATAGGAGACTTGGACATCTAAACTTTGATCACTTAATCAAGCTCAAAAATCTTGAAGAAGTAAAAGATCTTCCAAGAATGTCAAAGCCACAAGATTCTGTGTGTAAACTCTGCCAAGTAGGAAAGATAACCATGACAAAGTTTAAATCCAAGAGATTTACTTCAATAGAGAAACCACTCCAATTAGTTCATATGGATTTATGTGGACCATCAAGACAGGAAGGCACAGGGAAGAAAAACTACTTCATGCTGATCATTGATGATTACTCTAGACTCACCTGGGTTTCTTTTCTCAAAGAAAAAGATGAAGCATTTGAGAAATTTAAAATATTTAAGTATTTAACTAAGAATCAAATAGGAAACAGGTTAAAGGAAGTAAGATCAGATAGAGGAGGAGAATTTATGTCAAGTGATTTCAAGGAATTTTGTGATAAACATGGGATCAAGAGAGACTACACAATCCCAGGAACTCCACAACAAAATGGAGTAGTTGAGAGGAAAAATAGAACAATTCAACAAATGGCTAGGTCAATGATGAACGAGAAGAACATTGGTCAAACCTACTGGGTAGAAGAAATAAACACAACAGTCCATATTCTTAACAAATCCCAACTCAGACCACACAGTGACAAGACACCTTATGAACTATGGTATGGAAGACTTGCTTCAATCAAACACTTCAAATTCTTTGGGAGTAAGTGATACATAAATAATAATAACGAAAACCTTGGCAAGTATGATGACAAGGCTGATGAAGGCATCTTCTTAGGATATTCTACCAATAGTAAAGGATATATATGATTTAATAAAAGATTGCATAAATTAGTTGATTGCATTGATTGAAAGGTTGATGAAGGGGTCCCAGTAAGAGAGGTGAGCAATATTGAGTCTGCTATAGAGGACACAACTGAAGCTGAAGATGAACAGGTCCAATAATCAGAAGGAGAAGAATCTGAGTTAGATACAAATAATCTGCAGGACTCAAACTAGGAGATCAAGACAAAGACACACTCCAGAGTTATTACAAAGAATCATCTTGAACATCAGATAGTTGGTCATCTAAAGCAAGGAGTTCGAACAAGAAATCAATTGAATAATGTCTCAGAACAATCTCAGATTGCCTTTTTGTCTTTTCTTTAACTTAAAGACTTTAATGCAACCAACGAAGATGACCATTGGGTTAAATCCATGAATGATGAACTTGACCAAATTGAGAAAAACAATACTTGGGGGATGGTTCCTAGACCTGAAGGTAAAAATGTCATAGGTTCCAAATAGGTCTTTAAGAATAAATTGAATGAGCAGGGACAAGTTGTCAGGAACAAAGCAGGATTGGTCTGTAAGGGCTATGCATAGATTGAAGGACAAGATTTCGATGAAAAATTTGCACTAGTGGAAAGATTGGAAGCCACAAGAATGTTTCTTGCCTATGCATGTCATAAGAACTTTAAAGTATATCAGATGGATTTTAAGTCAACATTTCTTAATGGAGATCTAGAAGAAGAAGAAGTATATATGGAACAACCTGAAGGATTTTCACTGACAGATAATCCTGATTATGTCTGTAAGTTGAAAAAGGAATTATATGGACTAAAACAAGCACCATGAGCCTGGTATTATAGTTTGGACAAATTTATACAGGACAAAGGGTTCAAGAAAGGTATTGTTGACAGTAATCTATACATTAAGTCTAAAGGTGATGATTTATTAATTTTTTTGTTTTATGTAGATGGCATTATTTTTGGATGCACTAATGACCCTTCAGTTTAGTGGTTTGATAATTCAATGCTGACTGAGCTTGAGATGTCCATGATAGGAGAACTGCCATATTTTCTTGGTTTACGAGTCAATTAGAGTTCTATAGGGATATTTATCTATCAAGAAAAGTATTTGAAAGATATGTTAAAGAGGTTTCAGATGGATTATTCTACATCTGTGAGCACACCTATGATGGTTGGTTGCAAGCTTAGTAAAGATGAAATTTCACCTGATGTTCATCAAAGAACATATCGATCAATGATAGGAAGTCTTTTGTAAATCACGTCATCCCATCCTGATATAATGAAAGTTGTTGGAATGGTAGGTCATTATCATTCTACTCCTAAACAAAGTCATTTAGCAGCTGTCAAAAGGATATTCAAATATTTGAAGGGTACATTGACTTATGGTCTCTGGTATCCTAGAAATCAGAACTTTCAATTAACGTCTTATTTAGATGCTGATTGGGAAAATTGTTTGGATGGGAGAAAGAGCACCAGTGGAGGTGCATTCTTCTTAGGAGATTCGTTAGTAGCATGGCTTAGTAAGAAGAAGGGATCTATTTCATTATCAACTATAGAGGCAAAGTAAATTGTTGCTGCTACTTGCTGCACTCAAATCTTATGGATGATACAAAATCTTGCAGATTTGAAGATAACTTATACTGATCCAGTTCCACTTCACTGTGATAACGCTAGTGCTTCCATTAGTGTCTCCAAGAATCATGTTCTACATGCAAATACTAAGCATATATAAATAAAATATCATTTTCTCAAAGAGCAGGTTACAAACAGAGTTGTTCAGTTGAATTATATTCCAACCACAGAACAAATTGCATACATCTTTACTAAACCCCTAGCCAAGACACCATTTGAATATCTCCATCAGAAGATGGGTGTCATCCCTTCTCTCATCTAAGGGATTCCATCTTGTCAGGGGGGAGTATGTGTTGGTTGAATATCTGATACCTCTGAAACATACTGCAACAGCTCAGGGGGAGCATGTTTTCTTTGACATTGGTGTCAAAGGGGGAAAAAAGGTGTGGTCTGGATTCTATAGTTGGAGGTCTGAACAAAATAGTGAAACCTTTCAGGGTTGCCATCAATGCCAAAGGGGGATATTGTTGGCATGTTTTTACAGGAAGAGTGTGCTTGTCATTGATGGCAAGAATAACAGTGATGATGGCAAACAAAAAAATCATAATCTCAGGAGGAGGAGTGAATAGTACGCAGAGATAAAAGTTGGGAAGGAAAAGAGTAAGCTCAGGGTGAGAAGCCTCAAAAGCCATCCAATCAAGAATTTGACCCTGTTGATTGTCTCATATTATGGACATCGGTCATATGAGTGACCATGGGCTTGAGGACCGTTGGAGGATCGTGACGATCGGATCTGCAAGCCATATCAATGGCAGGGATGAATTGCAGAGAGCGAAAGAAGAACTAAACAACTCGCTAGTTCTAATCTCGCAATTGGTATAGATCATCAGATCTCATAAAACCAAATATTGACGACTATGGTTGATCTAACAAACGGTTAGATTAAGTGAGATTAAGTCATGACCGTCAGATGCGCAATTTCCAGATCAACGACATGGATAGATTGTAGATATCGAAAGGAGAATTAAATATCGTGCTATTTCCAATCCCACAATTAGTCAGGACTGTCAGATCTTATAGCCTCAAATATCGATGATTGTGGTTGAATCACCAACAATGCACAACTTCAAATTGTGGAGTTTCGGTGACAAGTTAAATCACTCGCAAGTTGCGGTTCCACAACCATCCTTGATCACAGATCTGTTTCAAGAGTCTTCATAACCATTGGATCACTTTAAAGTGGAAGGATAGGATAAGCGAGGAAAAAGTTGAGAATTCAATTAGCTGAATACCCGATGGTCTTTGGATCATTTTTAAGTGGAAGGACATGATAATCTAGAAGATCAACACCAAAGATAGAACGATCCATTGATATAAGAACATGATCAACAAAAAACATTTGGTTCATGTCAAAAGTTGTGAGGAGGTTATTGTTCAGGAATCTCACTTCAGAAGAATTGGAAACTTGAAAGTTGAAATACCTGAAGCCCGAAATCCGAAATGAATAAGGCCCATCAGATTTGGAGAAAATGCGATGACCATCAGATCACCTTAAGTGGAAGGAAAGGATAAACAAGGGCTGAGATTTGAGATCTCGATCACCTGAATTTACATCATTCATTGGATCAAATTAAATGGAAGGATAGGATAAGCAAAGATGGAGAGCCATTGGATTTAATCCAAAGCAAAGTTGCATCGCAGACAGATCAGACTATTGATCTAAGATCTTGATCAAATGAACGTCATTCATTTCGGATCTAAATATGTGAAGAGGTTACGCTTTGGAAAAAATATCACTTCAAGATTTTTTAGTTGAGATTTGAAATCCCTGAAGCCCAGAAACCTGGAGAGATGAAATAAAACCTTGATCGTCGGATCATCCGAAGTAAATCTCATTCCTCAGATTGTCCGAAGAATATCTCAAGTTTCAGATCGTTCAAAGTGAATCTGGGTTGTTTGATCCAGAAAAGACGTGGCATAATCCTGTGGAATCTGGGTAAAGACCCGAAGTCAGCCTCAACCGTCCGATTTGAGAGGACATGTGGTAGACCACGTCAGTAAGACATGTGGTAGACCATGTTAGAAAGGAAATGTGGTAGACCACATCAGCAAGAGGAAATATGTCAACAGATATTCCATTTCGAAAGATATCCAGTCAACAAAAACAAGAAGTTGAGATTTGAAATCTTCGAAGTCCGGAGACACAAAGGAGATCTTGACCATTAATCTGAGATCTGGGATCATGCGTGGAAGGAGGAAAGAAGGAAGATAACAATTTTTGATCGAAAGACATCACCAAGGGTTTGGAGATCGACGATTGTGCTCAATTGCGGGGCCAAAACATGCTCATGTCTTAATTTTTCTTATGCGAGCCGCAATCGAAACCACGGTTTTGGAGAAAGGACGTGTGGAGGCTCGAAGTGAATTGCGGGGCGAAAATTAGATTTCCCTAAAACTACCTTTGGTCATGCCCGCAATCACGTGGTCACATGAGAGCATTGACCAAGGTCACATCAGTGGAATATTGGAGAAGGATCTAGCATTGCTAGGCTCCCCTTCAGAGGTTACACATTGAAAAGTCAAAAAGGCCTCTGTGTGTATAATCCAATGATGATGATCAAACCAAATCTGATTGAAGGGTTGTTATTTCATCTTGTGATTTCTTGATCAGTTATGATTTAGTTACACTAACTAAATCCTCGTTCCTGAGCAGTTGAATCATTGTTCCTGAGATTTGGAATCATGGCTCTTGAGTGTTATGAGATTCTCGACATGGGTGTTGGATATTTGGAGAGTAATGGAGGATGAAGGCATGGATAAAAGAAAGATGCGGTGATATAGCAAGGTTGTTGTTTCTTTGTAAAACAAGTTGAACTATATGTAATGAAGAATACAACATGAACAGAGTGAGAAAGTGCAGAGGGGAGGCATAGCGCATAGAATGGACATGGTGCATAGAGCATAAAGCTCAAGAAGATGAAGGTAGAAAGACACTGATGCAGGCAGAGCAGAGCAATGTAGAAGAACAATGATGAGACTGGTAAGTCATTGACAAATTCTATATCACTGTAATAAATTTCAGCAAGCAAAGATTAATATCTCGGGGTGGTAGGGTGGTGCTATGAAGGACTGTTGTCCTCATAGTTTCAAGTGGGTCCTTGAACACAGGAAGTTGTAGCTTCCATATGGTTGCAGCCAAAAAAACTAGGGTGGTAGGGTGGTGCAAGGGAGAACCATTGTTCTTTGTTATATAGGTTGGTGCTTCCATCCAGTTGGTGTTGGAACACTCAGGGAGTTGGTGCTTCCTTCTAGTGGGTGCCAGAGAAACCAGAGAGTCGGTGCTCTCAGCAAATTGCATCTTGTAAAACAGAGGCGGTAGCCTCACAAAGAGTGGGTTCTCATAAGAATGATAATGTACATAAAATAAAGACTACTTATCAGATTAAGAAGAAGAGGTTTTCTCCCTTTATGGGTTTCCTCAGGAATATTTGTCTTTGTATAGTTCATGTGTGTGATTGATGTTGAATACTCTATTGCTTACTTCCCTGAATTATTGTGATCATGATTAAGTGTTATGTAATGAGTTTAAAATGGGTATTATCATTCAATCATAGTAACAAATTATTCACCCACCCTCTCAGTTGTCTAACATATAGATCTATCCCCAACAAAATACTTTGCTTGGGGGTTTTCAAGTAAAACAATGTGAGCAAAATAAATACAAATTGCAGAAATATTACCTCAAGAGAACAAAAAAAAGGAACAACAAGAGTACTCCAATAGAACACCAATAGAAAACCACAAGGACACGAAGAGTTCCTCCAAAGATTCATCTCTATTATTGAAAAGAATGGATGCAATATGGAAGCAATATTACAAGAGAGAAATGGTGGGAGAGCAAGAGAGAGTGAGGAGAAAATTGGACAACATTGAGTTGCTATGAAATTGGATGTCAAAATGAGGAGAGGAAGCCTTATTTTAAGGGAGAGAGGGAGAGGAGACCCCCATTGCATGCTCTCCAAGTGTCACTCCAAAAGAGAGAATCTCAGTCAAGGGGGGTCGGGGGGCACACCGTGAGAGAGGGGAATTCCCATTAGGAGAGGAAAATAAAAAAATGGGGGAAGAAACCCCCTCTCCTAAGTTTAAACCTCTTTCTAATGACCCAAGGGATCACCCAAAGTGTGGAATGGGCCCTATTATCCCCTACCCTAGGGATAACTAAGGATATCATGTCTCAAGGCCCACAGGTCTTAGACATGGAGTGTCTAGAGCTGGATGACTTGAGCATGGCCTTGGAGGCCCCCTCTTTTATTCAATGCATCCCTTTTATCAACGACAACAATATCCATCCCACCATCCTGGTCTTGAAGTAGCAGTAAATATTTCTCCATGAGGTAATGAGTTTGGTTATAATGGTATGTGTCAATCTAATTATTGAATCACTCAAATATAATGCATTGAATTATCCTTTATTTCATAACGCTTTCTTGGAAATTATGCTCTTTAAATTGTTCATACCTGGAAGAGTGTCATGATGGCCTAGTAAGTTGATCCCCCTTTAGGATGGGTTTCCACTGGGTGGGTCTATGAAAGGTCATCATCCATTCCCTCCATACTTACAACTTTCCATTTTTATTCCTTTCATTTACCCCCTACCTTTGTTCAGGCATTGGGATTTTCCACACTAAGAAGGGTTGTACCTTGCCTTGTGGGAAGAAGGGGCTAAAGGCCCAGATGGTAAAAGTAGTTGGCAAGAGTTAAAATAAAAAAAATGAAACCTTTGAGATGCTTCACCCAAGGATTCCCGAGAAAGCAATAAAAATCTTCTCAAAAATAATAGGGAACCCAAAAGATAAATAAACACTCAAGGTATTATTTAGTTGATGGGAGGTTTCATCATGAGATGACCTATTATGAAAAATGGGCATGTAGTGGTATGCTACTACCATATATCTAGTCTCTTAACCATGGTAGTGTCTCATGGTGGCATAGCCAAGAGAAAGGGGGTCTCATCATGAGCCAAACTTCTCATCTTCGTGAAATGATTGTGGATAATGCTTTCACCTCTGGTCACCAAGCCAGGACAGTGTCCCTCAACTCTTCCCTTGAAGCATAAAAGTAAAAAATAAATGAAGCTTAGAATACAAGGCATTGAATGTGATATGAAAAAATGGCATATATGGAAAGGTGCAATTCACCCTCTACAAAGGCACCCATAGGTAAGATCTACCTTTCCCTGTAATCACTGCACCCCATGCCCAAACACTAACCCCATGCCACCTCACACACACTTGCATGACCTATATTATTTCTCACCTGGGGAACACCTCAAAATTAAGGAGGATTAACCCAATAGGACACCCTGAGACCTTCTCCAAACCTAACTTTTTAAATTGAATAACATCTTTGAGCATTTGTCTAGGTAAAGGGGGGTTTGATGCACATGTTTGGGTAATTTAATTATTAGATGTGATTGGCATGTTATGATCCCTCTGACTTATGAACCCTTGGAGGGCGTGATTGTTGTTGTTGCAGGACCTTTCCTGGTGGATAGGTACACATGGGGCAATGATTAGATTGGACCTTAATGGGGATGAAAGCCCACGTATGGATGATTTAACCCCAGCCATGGGAAAGAAGACATCATAGATTTGCACCAGGAAGAAAGAAGGATGTCACCTTGGAGGCACCCTAGAATACCTATACCCAGGGGGATATTTATTTTCCACTTGGAAGTTGACCTTTGAGAGCCCATGACATCACCATCATGACCTTGGATGTCATCCAGAGCTTGGGTTTTTCATTTTGAGGGAATTTGTGAGCTAGATGGCATGTGTGGGAATCATCCAGGGCCTTTGGAGGCCAAAAATTCAACATATGGAGCCCAACCTTCTACCTTAGGGGCTCAACTTCACCCTAGAATGAAATTACGTCACCCTTGGAAGTGATTTTAGATGCTAATTAATTTTATTTATGTCTAATTTGAATTTATTTGTAAATTGTCCAAGTCGGACTTTATTTGACCTAAAATTAATTAAAGGTCACCAGTTTTGTATAAATATACCAAAAGTACATTCAATTTTTCATCACAACTCCTCACACAAGAGGAGAGGTTTGAAATTTGTGCCTTAGAAGGGCTATTGGCTGAAATTGTGAGGCGCACTCTTGTATAAGGTTGATTGTTTACAAGTGGATCAATCTTGGAAGCTTTTATGGTGATCTTGCATGGTATTTTCATGATTATTCTTGGTGCAAGTAGGTAAAATATGAATTCTTTGTCATTTATTGAATGGTTTATGTATGGTTTTATTTGCTCATACAAGATTATAAAATTGCATGATATTGTTAATGCTTGAAGTAAGGAGCTTAATTGCTACTTTCTTACTTTCTATTTGCCAAGCTTTTCATTGAATTGATCTAGTAACTAGTGAAACCCTAGAGCCCTAGTTTCCTATCACTCTAAAGTTTTGACCCAGTTATTTTTTCCTAAGTTCTTATCCCATAAAAATCCTAAGGAGAGCAAGGTGGTAGGGCCTAGAATTGCCTACACCCTAGTATCTTGTTTTCTTGAGGAAAATGCATAGGGGGACTTAAGTTACTACTTCTCCTATGCATTCCTCTTGGAATTTTGTGCTCTATCAAAATTGATTTGTAGCCTTAGAAGAAGCCATCCAATTGACTCCATAAGCCCTTGAAGGCACTAGTTCTAGCCTTTCTCTTATTGAAGGATTGATTAAACACTCAAATTCTCTTCCTTGAAGATTTTGCTAACTTCTACTAACCCTAAACTAGACTAATTCCTTAGCTAACTTGATACTATTGAAAATCATTGCTACATCCATACTGATTCATGCTAATTTGCTACATTCACCTACATAACTTGCACCTAACTCATTCATAAATTGCTTGTGAGAATTGTAAAAAAATTTACCAGGTTAATGCTAACTTTACATGTTGTTTCCTTGCAATTTTGAGCACTAGAATTTTCTGTTGTTACAAAAGATTGCTACAACCATCTAGATACAACAAATTCTCTACAAAATTAACATTTAAGGCTAGCCATACATTTCCAAATTCGCTTGTGACAATTAACTATCATTATTCCTAGTTAAAGCTACATTTTCTTTTCTTTTTCAAGAAATTTCAAGGCATAATTTTTGTGTCTATTACAAAATACTTATTGTTGTTCTAAACTGTTACATTGTTGCAATTGTATATCAAGTAGCCTATTTTTTGAAGGTTCTTGGTCTTAATAATCACTAACATCATTTTTGTACTTCAAAGATGCCATATTTTCTTTGTTGTCTTGTTCTAGGCAGGTACACTCCATTTTTACCATTGCTTCATCCCTTAAAGACCTTAAGAACATTTTGACTTGAGTGATCAGTGAGAGGGGGATTTTATTTCATTCTTGCCTTAGTCTTATCATCCCTTTATGTCACTAGGGACATCTCCCTTGGGGTAACTTTGATATACTCCTAAACATAAATGGGTTTCCTATTAAGGTGATAGTGATAAGTCACCCCCTGTTACACCAATCTTGCATCCACTTTCCTTGGGATTTGGTCAAGTACAGATTGTGAGATAACATTTCGGTGCCGTTGTCGGGGAACATTGAGTAAATATTCTACAAGGGCACTTTTTCAGTGAGCCTTTATCCAAAGCCTTCTTTTCACAAAGCTTACCTGGTGACTCCAATGAGGGTGATTCCCTCATCCTTTTGATAATTCTTAAGAGGATATCTGGTGACTCCACTAAACTTTTCCAAGGTGCCACCTTACTCTCAATTTTGTGATATTTCCAAGTTATGGGATCATGGTTCTCTAGGAACAAGTGTATCTGAATATTGATTTCAAAAGTTTTCAAGCATACCCGCATTATTTTGATGCAAAATGGTTAAACAACTCTCCAAGATTCAGAGGCCTCCCAATTACTCACATTGTAGAATTCATGAAGTATACAAGTGAGATAGAATTGGAAGGGGATGATGTTCTGGTAAAATTGTTCATACTTTCTCTGCCATCTTTTTTGCAAGATTGGTTTAAGGGTTGTTGCGAAGATAGGGGTATATCATATTTCATAGACCTCATCAGTAGGTTTATTGAGTTTTTCAAACCACAATTCCAGACATATGAAGATGCCCTTTAAAATCTCACAGTAGTCCTAGATATGAAGGATTCACCACTAAGATTGTCGAAGATCTCAGGGATGTGTACCATACTCAATACCAATAACCCTCTAATATAGAAGGAGATATTTATGAATAAAGTTGTTAACCCCTTGAAGAGGAACACGATTTTTCCCATGATTCGATAGAATGTAGTAAATATTTAACTAAAGAAGTGAATTATGAGGATGAAGCATTAGTATCCTCTCATTCGTCCGATGAAGCTCTCCTAGATCCTATCTCTCTTGCACAATATGAAGAAAATGAGGTGAGTCATTTTTCTTTCCATTTTTTTGATGACAATTTACTCTATGGTTCAAAAGGTGAATAAGTAAAGGAACCCTTGGCAGAGCTAGGTCCTTCATTTTATGATGAAGACATGATTAAAGAGATGAGTTTTGGGGATGATGTATTGGACCCTCTTCCATTTGATGAAGTCATCCAAGCCATTAACTCTCCTGCTCAACAAGAAGTGAATATGATAAGTTATTTCCCATTCCAAGATTTTGATGATGCTTTATTTTATGATTTGGAAAGTGAAGAAGTACTAGAGGAGCCCTTGGATGCATTAAATCCTTCATGTTATGATAAAGGTAGTGACATGGTTGATAATATTGATGATTTCATACATATTGGAAGACATAAGTGGGATGTGATTGGTTCTAATGAGGATCCCATTTATGATATGGAAGGATATCTTCGAATTTTTCCTTTACAACATGTTAGCACTGAGAGTCACCCTCCGACTGCAAGAGGATAAGCCTAGTTGCAAGATACCAGATATATAAAATATGCAGAACAGAAACGAATGCTAGAAATAACAGAATAACAGTGAAATATCCAGCATAATCTTCACAATACACAGAAATGATATACGAGATAGCAACAGAAATAGCACTTGAACAGAA
>ML779985.1:115208-143836 GCA_009831015.1 Picea engelmannii
AATGTCCCCACAAAGGAAAGGATCAGACATGTGATGATGAGGAGAAGTACAAACACAAAAATTTCTTTAAAGAGAAAAAATTTAAGAAGAAAAGTCTGTGCGTAAACAATGATGATGATCCTTCAGATGATGAAGAAAATGACCCCTCTATTGAAGATAAACTAAATGACTTCATACTTATGGCCAAAGAGGATTATGATAATAAAAGCATAGGGAGTGATGAAGAAGAAGCTGTGGTTGACATGGAAGGAGAACTGATCAGTGCACTAGAAGAGATTGACAGACTAAGAATCAAGAAAATAAAGCAAAGACAATTGTTGATACAATTTGAGAAAGACAGTAAAGAACCTGATGAAGACCTTGTCGTACTAAAAGTAGAATTGGAAGAGGCAAAGAAAATCAAAGAGATTCTGAAACAACAACTATCAGAAAAGAAGGCAAGATGTGAAGCATTAGAACAAGAAGAAGTGAAAACAAGGAAAGAAATGGAGAAGTTTCAAGCCTTTTATAATCATAATCTATCAAGTATAAAAGCCTCAGAAGGATTGGCCACCATTCTGAATTAGCAAAGGAATCCAAAGCTGAAAACTGGCTTGGGGTACGAAGAGGGATCAAGTAGTGGTAAGCTAAGAAATGAAGAACCCATCAAGTTTGTCAAAAGTACAACCAATGACAATAACAATCCTGCAGAAACAAAGGAAGACAATCAACCGCCCAGGTCAAATAAGGTAAAAGATGCTAGATCTGAATCTGTAGAATAAAGAAGTAATGTGCTCATTGCTGAATGACATCATCAGCCTGGAAGAAATCGATTTTCTCAAAGAAGACAACCATTTTCCAGGTACAAAGAATTTTTCTATGGCTATTGTTTCTACTGTGCTAACTTTGGTCACAAAGCTGTAATTTTCTCCTTAAGACTTAGACATGAGCAATTAAGATTTCAAAGGAATAAATACTTTCCACAACAAAGAATGATTCAACCAAGTAACAAACCTTCACTAATTGCCAATTGCCAAATTAAGTCCAGGGACATGCAACTAAAGAGGTCAATAAATAATCAACAGTCAATGAGTAGACAATGTTGCACCAATAAGTTTGACTTGTTGAACAATGAGATTGAATGTTACATATGTCATAACTATGGAAACAAATCTATTGACTGTCATTTAAGGGAATATGAACCAGATTCGAAATCTCCTGCTGAAAATGTCAGGTTTAGGAAGAATAACGAAAGTGACAAGTGTGGATTAGTGTTGTCCACTCAAAGAAAAATGAACCCTTGGTATATAGACAGTGGATGCTCCAAACACATGATGGGAGACAAAGGCAAGTTTCTATCTCTAAGTGAAAGAAAATCAGGAAATGTAACCTTTGGAAATGATGCTCCAGGGAAAATAAAGGGAAAAGGGATGGTGATCTTAAGTAATGGAAAAGGAATAGCCCAAGATGTTCTACTTGTGGATGGGCTGAAACATAATCTGCTCAGTGTAAGTCAAATGTGTGACAGAGGATGCGAAGTGTTTTTCAAATCCAAGGACTGCAAGATAAAGTCTGTAAACTCAGGACAAGTGGTGGCCAAAGGCATAAGGACAAAAAATAATGTATATGTGTTGAAAGAAAATAGAGAAGAATGTCATCTAAGAAAACATGATGAAAGCTGGTTATGGCATAGGAGACTTGGACATCTAAACTTTGACCACTTAATCAAACTCAAAAACCTTGAGGCAATAAAAGATCTTCCGAGAATATCAAAGCCCCAAGATTCAATGTGTAAACCCTGTCAAGTAGGGAAGCAAAACAGGACACAGTTTAACTCCAAGAGCTTTACTTCAACAGAGAAACCACTCCAACTAGTTCATATGGATTTATGTGGACCAACAAGACAGGAAGGCACAGGGAAAGAAAATTACTTCATGTTTATTATCGATGATTACTCCAGACTTACTTGGGTTGCCTTTCTCAAAGAAAAAGATGAAGCATTTGAGAAGTTTAAAATATTTAAGGCTTTAACAGAGACTCAAACAGGCAAGAGTTTAAAGGCAGTAAGATCATATCAGGGAGGAGAGTTTATGTCAAGAGACTTCAAGGAATTCTGCGATGAACACGGGATCAAGAGAGAATACACAATCCCAAGAACTCCACAACAAAATGGAGTTGTTGAGAGGCAAAACAGAACAGTGCAGAAAATGGCCAGGTCAATGATGAATGAGAAGAACATTGGTCAAACCTATTGGGTAGAAGCAATACACACAACAGTCCATGTGCTTAACAAAGCCCACCTTAGACCACAAAGTGACAAGACACCTTATGAATTATGGTTTGGAAGACCTGCCTCAATCAAACACTTCAGAGTCTTTGGGAGTAAATGTTACATAAATAATAATGATGAGAACCTCAGAAAATATGATGACAGGACTGATGAAGGTATCTTCTTAGGGTATGCTACAAACAATAAAGGATATAGATGCTATAATAAGAGGCTGCATAAAATGGTTGACTGTATTGATGTAAAAATTGATGACTGAATCCCAGCAAGAGAGGTGTACAATAATGAGTCTTCTACAGAAGACACAGCTAAAGCTGAAGATGAACAGGTCCAAGAATCAGAAACAAAGACTCTGAATCAGATGAAGACTCAGACACTCAGATAGACTCAAATCAGTAGTCAACTACAAATTCCTCCTCCAAAATCATTCAAAAGAATCGTCCTGCAAGTCAGATAATTGGAGAAAAAGACAAAGCTATACAAACCAGGAGAAAACTAATCAAAAACACCGAACAATATCATATAGCCTTCATATCCATGATGGAACCCGAGAATTTTAATGAAGCCAACAAATATGACCACTGGGTTAAAGAAATGAATGAAGAACTTGATCAGATTGAGAAAAACAATACGTGGGAGATGGTTCAAAGACCTGAAGGTAAAAATGTCATTCGCTCCAAATTGATCTTTAAGAATAAGTTGAATGAGAAATGACAAGTTATCAGGAACAAAGCAAGGTTAGTCTGTAAAGGCTATGCTCAGATAAAAGGACTGGATTTTGATGAAACATTTGCGCCCGTAGCAAGATTAGAAGCTACTAGAATGTTTCTTGCCTATGCTTGTCATAAAAGGTTTAAAGTCTACCAAATGGATGTCAAGTCAGCCTTTCTAAATGGAGATTTAAGTGAAGAAGTATATATGGAACAACCAGAGGGTTTCAAACTTTCTGATAACCCTGACTTAGTATTCAAGCTGAAGAAAGATTTATATGGTTTAAAACAAGCCCCTCGAGCCTGGTATCACAGACTGGATACGTATCTCAAAGACAAAGGGTTCAAGAGAGGAACAACTGACAACAATCTGTATATTAAAACAGAGGATAATGATTTTCTCATCGTATTGGTCTATGTAGATGACATCATCTTTGGATGTAATAAGGATTCATTGGTACAATGGTTTTCTTTTGCCATGGAGTCTGAATTTGAAATGTCTATGAAAGGAGAACTGTCATTTTTTCTTGGTCTGCAAATTACTCAGAGATTTGAAGGGATGTTCATTTCTCAAGAAAAATATCTAAGAGAAATGCTAAAAAGGTTTCAAATGGAAGATTCTAAACCTGTGGGTACACCTATGGTAACTGGATGTAAATTAAGCAAGGATGATGATTCACCTGATGTTGATCAAAGGTCATATCGATCAATGATAGGCAACCTGCTGTACATCACAACATCTCACCCAGACATAATGCATGCTGTAGGAATGGTAGGAAGATATCAGGTTTCACCTAAATAGAGTCATTTGCAAGCTGTCAAATGGATATTCAGGTATTTGAAAGAAACAATGACTTATGGTCTATGGTATCCTAGAAATCAAAATCTTCATCTAGCTGCTTATTCAGATGCAGTTTGGGCAAACTATGTTGATGAGAGAAAAAGCACCAGTGGAGGAGCATTCTTCCTGGGTGACTCCTTAGTAGCTTGGCTTAGTAAAAAGCAAGGTTCCATTTCTTTATCAACCACAGAGGCAGAGTACATTGTTGTTGCTACCTATTGCACTCAGGTATTATGGATGATTCAAACACTTGTAGACTTGGAGGTAAAGTACACTGCACCTATCCCAATTCATTGTGATAACACTAGTGCCATCAGTGTGTCTAAAAATCCTGTCTTCCACTCCAAGACCAAGCATATTCCCATAAAATATCATTTTCTGAGAGAGTAGGTCATCAATCAGATTGTTCAGGTCCATTACATTCCCACTACAGAACAAATTGCAGACATATTTACTAAACCCCTAGCTAAGATACCATTTGAATATCTCAGACAGAAGCTGGGTGTCATCCCGTCTCACATCTAAGAGATTCCATCCTGTTAGGGGGAGTCTTGTATTGGTTGCATATCTAATACCTCCTAAAATTAATGCAACAGCTCAGGGTGAGTGTGTTTTCTTTGACATTGATGTCAAAGGGGGAGAAAAGAACAGGGGTGCCTTTGTTTCCATCAATGCCAAAGGGGGAGATTGTTGGCATGTTTTATAGACAGTGTGTGCTTGTCATTGATGGAAAGAATAGTGTGTGCATCGATGGAAAAACAGGAACAACGTAAGCTAAGGAGGATTAGCATAGAGTCGCACACAGTGTGTAGGTGTGCACTAGGGATGAGGTTAACTCATTGCCACAGTTCAAGAGAGATAGCGTACTCAGGATCTCAGGAGGATCAAAGGTTGAGGCCTTTGACACTTAGAAATTTTTCTAAGTAAGGAGGATGCGTAAGCTCGGGCAGAGAAGAGACATTGATCATTGGATCCCATTCAAAATTCTCGATGACCGTCAGATCTGAATCCAAATAGGAGGAGTGCAAAGATGGAGGACAAATCTTTGGCATTAGATCTGAGCGCAGGGTCTGACCATCGTTGGATCAGGAAGAACCTACACGTTCTTTAAAGTGCAAGATTGAAGTGGTGGACCAACTCCATTTTCAGAGTTTTGGCTATCGGGGTTTCGGATACCGAAAGTTGGAGTGTCGAAACACTTTGCAACAAGAATTCCGAAATCACGATATGATCTGAGCCGTTGTATCAAGATCAGATTTGGACCATCGAATCATAGGACACGTGGTGAAAGATCATCATGTCACTGACTGGAAAGTCAAAGGAATGGGGTTCCCTAACCTCTTGAATTCGCGATATGCGAAATCGGGAAACTATCTTAGCCATCAGATCGAGGTTTGTTCTAGACCGTTGATCTAGCTCCATCTCAGAGTCTTGCCTATCATGACTTGGAGTGACAAGAACCTCCTTTTAAGGAATAGTGAGATGCGAGATTGCGAAAAGATCAGGACCATCAGATCACCAAGAACGTGGACCATTGATCTGAGCTCCATCTCGGAGCTTCACCTATTGCGACTTGGAGTGACGAGAACCTCCATCACAGGAATCATGAGATGCGAACTCATGATAAGATATGGACCGTCAATACACCAAGATTCTGGACCGTTGATCCAACTCCATTTCAGAGTTTTGCGAATCATGACTTGGAGAGGCAAGACACATAACCATAGGAGTTTCGAAATGTTGAAATGTGAAATTGTGAAATAATTTAAGGCTTGTGGTCTCATTCGGTGGTCACACCATCGAAGAGCTGAAGAGAAGAGTACGTGCAGACAAACTCCTTTTCAGCGTTTCGGGGATTGCAACTTGGAAAGTCGAGAAACTTCACAATGGAATTAATGAAAAGGTGAAATGCGAAATCATGAAAAGCAAATTATGAAAAAGATCTTGGTCATGGCCATGGTCATATAACGGAAGGAGCTAGCACATAAAAACTCCGTTTTAGAGTTTCAGAAATCGCGACATGGAGACTCAAGATGTCTCATCGCAGAATCTTCGAATTGTGAAAGTGCGAAACGGGTAAATAACGCAAGAACCCATCAGACTTAATCCAATGATGGAGGTGAACATAAGCACGATCGGAGGGCTAATGTTGATCCTCATAGTGTAACTGCTAGAAACCATTGATGGTTTCTACCAGAGGAGGCGAACAGACTTCTGTGTGATTTCCAGAGGAGCTGAAGAGTTACAAGGAATCTGCCAGTGGAATGAAGATGATTCATGGAGGAAATTGACAGCTGGATGAGGGTTGGAGCTCGTAACTAAAACAAAAAGGATGAGCTCGACTATAACAGAGAAGATGAAGAGTCTCAAATGCCAGAGAGAAAAAGGAATCTCGGAATAACACCTAGTGATGATAGACACAGGGATGAATTGCCAGAGAAGCTGAAGAGTCGTGATGATGATCAGGCAGAGCACTTGAGATGTGGAGGAGATTGGCGCGGTATGAGCATGTAGATGAATGGTTAATATTGCTTGCATAAGGTGCACAGAAGCTATAAATACATGATACAGAGAAGATATTGGGTTGCTGTTGTTGCTAGAGTTGTTGTGGATGTTGTTGTTGAAGGTGATACATGCATGAAGAAGGATTAGAGTGCAACAGCTGAATAGAACAAAAGAAGAACTGTGTAGTGAATGGACATGGCGCATATAGCATAAAAAGCAGAAGAACAGAATGGGCTGCGAATGCATGCTGGAAGACAGTGAGGAAGTCTGAGTAGAAAAATCTTGCAGAATAGTGATGAGACTGGTAAGTTGTTATTGAACACTATATCACTGAAATAGGTTTCAGTATTTCATATTCATAATCCAGGGTGGTTGGGAGGTGCTAGGGAGGACTGGTGTCCTCAGAGGTTCAAGTGGGTGCTTGAACATAGGGATATGGTTCTTCCTTCTAGTTGGTGCTAGAGAAACCAGGAAGTTGGTGCTTCCTTCTAGTTGGTGCTAGAGAAACTAGGGAGTTGGTGCTTCCTTCTAGTGGGTGCTAGAGAAAAACAGAGAGTTGGTACTCTCAGCAAGTTGCAGCTTGAAAAACAGAGGCTGTAGCCTCACAATGAGTTGGTGCTCATATGTATGATAATGTAAAGAATGTAAATAATACTTATCATATAACGAAGAAGAGTTTTTTACCCTGTATGGGTTTCCTTGGGAAATATCTGTCTCTGTGTTTCTCATATATGTGACTGATGCTGAATGTGCCATTGTTTATTTCCCTGCATTATTGTGATCATCATTAAGTGCCTTGTAAATATTTTAAAAGAAGCATAATTTTTTAAGCACGGTAACAACTGATTCATCCCCCCCTCTCAGTTGTCCAACATGTACAACCCCCTTCGACTACTTTACCTCGTTATGTCACTAAGGTTGTAGCTGGGAAACATGTCTCTTGTCTTAATTTTTCTCCAAAGAAAATCCTTCTTTCATAATCCAAGGGTAGGTTGAATACCTTAAGAAGAAGTTTATTGTCTTAGTTTTTCAACCTTCCCTTAAGAAATTGTCATTCATCCTCTAGTTTCTTACAAGTCCTTTTCCAAACCTCAGGATGTGACGACTTCTAAGGTAGCCAACCTTCAGACTCTTTGATTTAGTCTTTTGAGCCTTTGATTTTTCATGATCCCTTTCTGAGATGGATTGAGCACTTTCCTAGAAGTGTGACTTGGCATGATTTTGTTCTTCCCTCCTACCTCCATGAGCTAGAATTTACGGTTTCTGATAATGTGATACATGTTCTAACTCATGTTATTTTTTTCCTTGACTTGTTATTATTTTGGTTTATGATGAAGCATAGAGGAAGGTATTATGAGATATTTGTAGGATGGTTTCACTGGTTATTTGACTAAACCTGGCATTCAACCAATAGGTAAGTAGAGGTAGGTAGGCATTTACATCCATTGTATATACCATTTGCATATCATGTTAGCATAGTTGTAGTTACATTTTACATATTATTTTGTCTCACTTGTATATATGCATGGTCATGATCATATGTTAGATTAAATATTCTCTCTATTTTATTATATCATATATGAAAAAGGGGTTATATCACCACCCTAAGGATTACTAATACATTTTGTTGAGATTTAGCAGGCACATATCATACTACAGATGTTGAGGTTCTCATGCTCTCTACGGTGAGCACATGTCCTTGAGTTGGATCCAGATGTTATACCCTACCCTAGGGATAACTAAGGATATCATGTCTCGAGGCCCATAGGTCTTAGAAATGGAGTGTTGAGAGCTGGATGACTTGATTATGGCCCCAGAGGCCCCCTATTTTCTTTAGTGCAACCCTTTTATCAGTGACAACAATATCCATCCCACCAGCCTGGTCCTGAAGTAGAAGTAAGTCATTATCCATGAGGTAATGATTTTGGGTATCATGGTATGTGTCACTATGATTATTGAAGCACTTGAATATGATGCCTCCTTCATTTCATAACATTTTCTTAGAAATTATGATCTTTAACTTGTTCATACCTGGAAGGGTTTCATGATGCCCTAGTAAGTTGATATCCCTTTATGATGGGTTGCCACTAGGTGGTTCTATGAAAGGTCATCATCTATTCCCTCCATACTTACCACTTTCCATATTTATTCCTCTCATTTCCCCCTTACCTTTGTTCAGGCATTGGGATTTTCTACACTAGGAAGGGTTGTACCTTGCCTTGTGGGGAGAAGGAGCTAAAGGTCCAGAGGGTAAAAGTAGTTGGCAAGAGTTAAAAGCCAAAAATGAAACCTTTGATATGATTTTCCCATGGATTCTCGAGAAAGCAATAAAATTTTTCTCCATAAGAAAAGGGAACCTGTAAGATAAATAAACTCTCAAGGTATTAGTTGGTGGATGGGAGGTCTCATCATGAGCCGACCTATTATGACCATGGGCATGTAGCGGTATGACACTACCATCTATATGGTCACCAAACCAGGGTAGTGTCTCTTGGTGGCATAGCCAAGAGAAAGGGGGTCTCATCATGAGCCAAACTTCTCATCTCCATGAAATGCTTGAGGATAATGTTGTCACCTCTGGTCACCAAGCCAGGACAATGTCCCTCAACTCTTCCCTTGAAGCATAAAAGTCAAAATAAATAAAGCTAAGAATAAAAGGAATTGAATGGGATAGGAAAAATGGCATCTATGACAAGGTGCAACTCATCCTCTACGAAGGAACCCACATGTAAGATCTACATTTCCATGTTATCACTACACCCCATGCACAAAAACTTACCCCACACTACCTCACACACACTTACATGACCTAGATTGGTTCTCACCTGGGAAACACCCCACACTTAAGGAGGATTAACCCAATAGGACACCTTGAGACCTTGTCCAAACCTGACTTGTTAAATTTCATAACGTCTTTGAGCATTTGTTTGGGTAAAGGGAGGTTTGATGCACATTTTTAGGCAATTTAATTATTTTATGTGATTTTCATGTTATGATCCTTGTGACTTATGAACCCCTGGAGGGCGTGCTTGTTTTTTTTGTAGGACCTTTCCTAATGGATAGGTACAAATGGGGGAATGATTAGATCAGACCTTAATTGGGCTGGAATCCCACAACTAAATGTTGTAACCCCAGCTAGGGGCAAGAATACATCAAAAATTTGCACAAGGAAGAAAGAAGGACGTCACCTTGGAGGCACCCTGGCAGACCTAGACCTAGGGGGATCTTGCTTTTCCACCTAGACGTTGACCTTTGAGAGCCCTGCACATCATCTAGAGCTAGGGTTTTCATTTTGAGGGAAGTTGTGAGCTAGTTGGCACATGTGGGCATCATCTAGGGCCTTTGGAGGCCAAACGTTCAACATTTAGAGCCCAATGTTCCACCTTAGGGGCTCAGCGTCACCCTATAATTGCATGACATCACCCTTGGAAGTGTTTTTAGATGATAATTAATTTTAGTTATGTCTAATTTGACTTTATTTGTAAATTGGCCAGGTTGGCCTTTATTTGACCTAAAATTAATTAAAGGTCACCAGTTTTGTATAAATAAACAAAAAGTACATTCATTTTCTCATCACAACTCCTCACACAAGAGGAGAGGTCTGAAATTTGTGCCCTATAAGAGATATTTGATGAAATTGTGAGGCACACTCTTGTATAAGGCTGATTTTTTGCAAGTGGATCAATCTTGGAATATTTTATGGTGATCTTGCATGGTTTTTTTATGATTATTCTTGGTGCAAGTAGGTAAAATCTGAATTCTTTGTCATTTATTGTATGGTTTATGTATGGTTTTATTTTCTCATACAAGATATTGAAATTGCATGATATGCTAAATTCTTGAAGTAAGTAACTTAAATTGCTACTTTCTTACTTTCTATTTGCTAAGATTTTCATTGAATTGATCTAGTAACTAGTGAAACCCTAGAACCCTAGTTTCCTAGCACTCTAAGGTTTTGACCTAATTATTTTTTCCTAGGTTCTTATCCCATAATGAGCCTAAGGAGATCAAGGTGGTAGGGCCTAGAATTTCCTACTCCCTAGTATCTTGTTTTATTGAGGAAAATGCATAGGGGGACTTAAGTTACTACTTCTCCTATGAATTCCTCTTGGAATTTTGTGCACTATCAAAATTTATTTGTAGCCTTAGAAGAAGTTGTCCACTTGACTCCATAAGCCCTAGAAGGCACTAGTTCTAGCCTCTCTCTTATCGAAGGATTGATTAAACACTCAAACTCTCTTCCTTGAAGCTTTTTCTAACTTCTACTAACCCTAAAATAGACTAATTCCTTAGCTAACTTGCCATTGTTTCAAATCACTGCTACATCCATACTAATTCATGCTAATTTTCTTCATTCACCTACATAATTATCACCTAACTCATTCAAAAATTGATTGTGAGAATTGCCAAAAAATCTACTAGATTAATGCTAAGTTTATATGGTGTTTCCTTGCAATTTTGAGCACTATAATTTTTGTTGTTACAAAAGGTTGCTACAACCATCTAACTACAACAAATTTTCTGCAAAATTAACATTTAAGGCTAGCCAAACATTGCCAAATTCACTTGTGACAATTAACTATCAATCTGCCTAGTTAGAGCTACATTTTCTTGTCTTTTATAAGAAATTTCAAGGCATAACTTTTGTGGCTGTTACAAAATACTTATTGTTGTTGGAAACAGTTACATTGCTGCAATCTTATATCAGCTGGCCTATTTTTTGAAGGTTCATGGTCTTAAGAAGAACTAACATTATTTTTGTACTTGAAAGCTGCCATATTTTCTTTGTTGTCTTGTTCTAGGCAAGTACACTCCATTTTTACCGTTGCTTCATTCCTTAAATACCTTAAGAACCTTTTTACTTGAGTGACCAGTGAGAGGGGGATTTTCTTGCATGCTTTCCTTAGTCTTATCATCCCTTTAGGTAATTGGGGATGTCTCCCTTGGGGTAACTTTGATATACTCCTAAGCAAAAATGGGTTTCCTATTAAGGTGCGAGTGATAGGTAACCCCCTGTTATGAAAATATTTCATTCACTTGCCTTGGGATTTGGGAAAATACATATTGTGCAATAACAGACCCCCAATGTGGTCTCCATCACCAAATGACCAATCCAATGGAGATTGTGAGCCCCACAAGAGACAAATTCACCCCCCTTTCTAAAGTTAAGTTGTATGAGAGGTAGGAAAGGGGGAATTTGATTTATTTGGCCCCCTACTACATAGAAATTTCTTAGGAAACAAATTTTCCCCCTTTTCTCATGTTTTCAAATTTAGGAAAAAATTGGCATTTTTAATTTAGCCAATTATTTGCTGATTTTTGACCAACTTAAACTCCTCATGGACATTGGCCTAGCAAAACTTGTCCAAATGAGATAAAACTTGGTCCAAGGGTGTAGGGGGTTATAATCCATTTTATTTGAGTAATCACACCCCTATAAAAAATCCATAAGGACCGAATTTTTACATTTTACATAAAAAATAATTAAAAATTCCTAGTTTACATAAATTTTAATTATTTAAAGAATCCTATCAAAACTTAAAGAAATTCCACATGAACCTAGGATATGTATAGCATGGTCATATACAAAACTTTAAGCCCTTATATGCCTACTGGGTTCAATCATTAGAATTCCTTCACCACTTTGGTGGAAATTTGAGTGAAAAACTCAAGTAATTAAAATTACTGGAAAAGAAAAATTAATTACCCAAGTAAAAAAACACTTGATGAAAGGAATTCCCTAATGATAAAGTCCTAGGCCACTAAATAATTACAACTTGACCCATGCTAACATGTTAAATTACAAAATTTTCCCATGCGGAGGAGTAGACATTTCGTGGAGAGAGAAATAAATTCTGGGGATAGAATTGCCCTGCTGAGCCATAGGTATTCAATCTTGTTGTATTACAAGGTACATATCACCATGGTACATGACGTTGACACCGAGTAGAAATAGGTGGTCAACACTCAATTGGAGAGTTTGAGAGGGAGCATGAGGATGAGGTTGGAAGCATTGGAAGAGGGAAGCTTAGGTGCTTCTGTTCATGGAGAAGCTATGGGAGCTTAGACCCCTATTATTTCATGGTGATCAATATTGCTTGGAGGAGGGCGCACTATAGGAGGAGGGTGCACACCTAGAAGGTAGGAGCTAGGCTTGAGGGATTTCAGATTGGTTTTCTTCAGTGGAGAGGTAGCACAAAAGAACAAATTTGTGTGCAATATATTCTTCTTTAGAGAATCAAAGGTCAAGGGTGCATCACTTGAGTGAATTTGACAACAAGGGAAAGAGGCACACTAAGCTTGGGCACATTTCTTCTTGGTTCTTTTGGAAAGTCTTGAGAGGAGCTTGCTTTGTATACAGTTTCCATCATATTGTATTTATTTTTTTATCTCATGCTTTAGACACCACTTATATATACTTCCATTCCAAACAGGTTTTCCTCGGGGGGGGTTATCGAGGGTCATGTTGATAAAAAATACATGTGTCCTATTTTCATGCATGCTTAGAGTGTAGATCAAATTATTTGTGTTGTAAATATCTAGAGGAGTGTTACTTGTTTTGAGATATATTTCATGTGCTAATCACCGGTTCAAAAACACTTGCAAGTGCACCTTAAAGAACACTTAACCAATAAAAAATATGGGCATAAAGTTACTAAACTATTTGTTGTCCTAAAATGCAATAAAGGACAATTTTGGAGATTGAAACTTAGAGCCAATATTAAGGTCAAAGAAAAACCTTAGTTGGTAGCCTCATAGTACCTCAATTTTCTTCATGGTATTAGAGCCTTGTTGGCGAACACTTGCTTACTTCTAGAGCATCTTGTGGGAAGATTTTGTGACAAATTGTTGGAATATTTTGGACAACGTGTTGGTAGAGTTAGTAGAAAGCTTGTGGGTAGAGTTTTTGGAAAGCTGTAGGGCAACCTTACTTTCACTTGTGTGTCAAGTGGTGAGGTTGAGTTCTTTTGCAGTTTTCACATCAGTGTGAGCATCAATGTGAGCTTCAATGTGTGTTTTAGTGGACAACCATGTTGGTGTCCCAAATGCAGGAAGAAGATATGCTAGATGGATCTAGAAAGTGATCCCCTTGGATGACCAAGATCAATTTCATCTTAGAGGATCTTGAACTATGGGATATAGTGCAAGCTCCCATGGTGATTCCTTCTACACTGACTCCTTCACCATTGTTGGATGCATATTTCAGGAAGAAAAATTCCAAGGTGAAGATGACTATTTGTGATGCGGTGAGGGACCAAAATTATACCCCATCTGACTGGTAAGGACTATGCATTTGAGATATGGGAATCCTTGTGCAATCTGTATTATATTCCAAACCATAATCAAAAGATGGTTCTGTAGGACAATCTTAGAAGCATTCATATGATTGATTTTGAGATGGTCACATCATACCTAGGAAGATTCACTTAGATTAGAGATGAGTAAGCAATGGTCAAAGAGATTGTAGATCCAAAATTTATGGCGAGGACAACTTTGAACAACTTTTCCAAACCTTAGGGTTCATTTGTACAAGGCATTGTTTCCAAGGAGGTCATGCCTACTTGGGAGAGACTTTGGGATGATTTCGTACATGAGTAGTTGAGGTGAAACTATGACTATTTAGGAAAAAAACATATGCTTGAGGGGGATGAGGATATTTCTCTTTGAACAAAGGGAAAGAAGAAGATCAGAGAGGGTGCGAGACAAGATCCCAAGGGAGGGACCCATCCACAGGAGAGTGGCAGTGGGAAGAATAAGGACATAATCAAAGTGAGATTCTTTGCTTATGGTGAGATGGGGCACTATGCTGAACAATGTCCCAAGAGGAAGAATAATAAGTAGCAACAGTTCCTTACTTCACTGAGCAACAATTCATTACCCAGTTTGAGAGGGAGTGTTATTTTTCCAGTTGTTGTTTGTCATTTGATGCACCATCCAATGGTAGGTGGGGATACAAATTTGAGGAGGACCTATTGATTCAGAGTATTGATTCAAACGGAGATCAGACTTACTTTTCAAGGAAAACATCTTCAGGGGTGACTGGTCCACCCGAGACAACCTCAGTTTCAGAGTTTCCGAGACAAAGGGTTGGTGTAGGGGTTTCAGAGAATCAAATATTTATGAGGAGGAGAGGCATGGAACCACAGAGGATTGAGCCTGAATTGTGTTGGAATATTGGTTGTTGTCATTGATGTCAACCCTAGCCATTGGAGTTTGGACCCCACAGTTGATCAAAGTAGATAAACATGAAGGAAATTACACATGCATATAAAACACCCATGTATGGATAGTATAAGTCATTCTTCTTCCAGTGGTATGTGTCACATCACGTGGATCCTCACGATTGAGGATAAATGAATTTTTGAAGATGACAATGTGAATTGAAGTAGAAACTACATGTCAGCCCTAATGTTAAAAGGTAGTGATATAAAGGGTATAAATACATATAATTATACATTCATTTTAAACACACACAATTTTTTTAATGAACAAGGAGATATAAGTCGAATTTCAGAGGAAATATGAAGTAAAGAAGGCCGAATTTCAAGGGAGGATGAAGCCTTTTGGTGATGTGTTCTAAGGTATGTTATTTACAAGTCATCTTACCATTTTCACTATAAATTTGTTTCTAGAACAATTCAAATGGTGAAATTTGGAGGCTATTGAGAATACATATCTAGGTACATGTGGTAAAAATTTCATCTCTTTATTCATTATAATTTTGAAGATACACTCAGTGGAAGATAGAGTTTTTGACTAGTCTTGAAGCTAGTCATAAACATGTGTTTCGGGTAAAACAATCATAACGTCTTCATAGAGAATCCAAATGAAATGAGACCAATTTCATTGGAAAGAGTACAAGATTCGGTTTCTTGTGTACAAATTTTAGAATATTATGTTAAATATTGAGCATGGGTAATTCTATACAAGTTCGCTCTCCTGAATAAACCAGAATTGAATAAGGACTACCATTGTCTCTATAACTCCTTTTCTGGGAGGATTCAAGGAGTGAAACTTGGAGGAGTTTCAGATAATACATTGAGTAATATTATCTATAGGATCAGATTATTCCAAGAAGTGAATAATTGCAGAAGTTGAATAAGTCTCATGAAGCATTATCAGGTTCTATGTGATGGTTGGTTGATGGCGATAATTTAATGTAAACTTTTATTATCTCTCATATATTCTTGGGTGGAAGTAAGGGGCAAGGAAGAAGAGGTAAACCCTCTTTTAATATCGAAGGATTTTATCTTTCTTTTGGAGGTTTATCCCTCCCTTTATATTTGGAAGCTGTAGCTTCCCTTGGAAGTCATTACTTCCCTTGAACAATAACTAATGATTATTTCTCATATATTGTGCATGGTGTATTGTGGTGTATTGGTGTAGCTCTTATACTATTGGTCATTGGTAATTGTATATAATTGAATATACAATCTGGTTGAAGTCTAAGTTGAAAAAGTTTTTAAATTGTACTTGATACTGATTCACCCCCCTCTTAGTATCAACAATTGGTATCAGAGCAGGTTACCTTTAGTACAATTTAACCACTGGAAGGAAGATCCTAAGAAGAAATGGAAGACATCATTCCAAATGGGATTCCACCATTTTATGGAAGCAATTTTGAACACTGGAGTAATAGAATGGAAACCTACTTGAAAGATCTTGGGGCAGATGTTTGGTTCTTAGTTTCTTAAGGATACAATGCTCTGAAGAAACCAAAGAATACAACTCATAAGGAAGAAAGAAGGAACAACAAATTGGCAATAGATGCCATCTTGGATGGATTGAAAGAGTCAGTGAAATCCAAGGTGGGATCATGTGCATCAACAAAAGAGATTTGGGACAAGCTACAATACCTTTATGCAAGGGAAGAAGCAAAATAAGAATAAGAAGTTGAAGCAAATTGCAACTTCTCAAATTTCAAAGAAGCAAATAGAGGTGAGTTCTTTTGCTTTAATTGTGAAGGAGTAGGACATGTTGAATTTGAATGTCCTTATCCAAGGATTGAAAGAGATGATACTAAAGAAGAAAATTACAATGAAGAAGAAGAAAATCATGAAGAATACATGATTCAACAACAAGATGAGAATCTTAAAAAATTGAAGCATGTTGAGATTGAAAATAACAAGCTCAAAAACATGTATAGAAAACTAAGACGTGAATTGTGTAGTTGTGAAAAGACAATTGAAATCTTGAATAAACAATTAGAATACTTTGAGAAACTAAGAGAAGAAACCATTTCCTTGAAAACTCTACTCGAAGAAGCAAGAAGAATAGGAGAAGTAAGAAATGTCCAAATGATGAAGAAAGAAGAAGATTGTGAGAAACTTGAACAAGAAGTTGTCTCATTGAGGAAGAGATTAATAAACTCAAGTGCCAAAAGAATTAACACATATTAGATGCATGAGCAAAACTTCATAAAAAGAATATGAAAATACCAACAAGAAGGTTGAAGAAATATCTACACATACAATTGATGAGAAGTGGACCAGGATACCAGAAAGAAGGAATGATTACAAAAGAGATGAATATCCAAGAAGACCTCCTACCTTCAGGAATCGAAGAAGCTTCAATTAGTATGAAGGAAACTACAGAAGAGTAGATCATGAACCCATATGGACTACATCAAAAAGAAGGTCACTTACTCCCAGCTATCAAAATTTCATTCTTGATCATTGTTATACTTGAAATGTTTTTGGACATAAGGCAATTAATTGTAGAATCAATGAAAGGAACAACTATGTAAGAAACATGAATTGTGTAAATAGAATATATGGAAACAATCGTGGATTTGTCAACAAAAGTTATAATTCATTTTCCCTATTGATGGAAATAAATATTGTATGCTACAAATGTAATTATCTTGGTCACAAAGCACGAGATTGTATATATATGAATGAATATGATCCTATGCCAAATTTCCCTATGCCAACCACAATATGGAAAAGGAAAGAGATTCCAAACAATGAAGATTTTCGAATAGCATTGACCACTAAAGAATGTAAAGAAGAATATTAATGGTACATAGACAGTGGATGTTCTTCACACATGATCGGGGATCAAGACAAATTCATCATCTTGAAGAGAAAGGGTGGCAATTTTGCATGTGTAGATGACTCCTCTGCCAAAATACTTGGAAAAGGTGTAGTAGATATTGGAAACAAAAATGTAAAAGCAAAGAATGTTCTAGTGGTTGAATACTTGAAGAATAATCTACTCAGTGTTAGTAAAATGTGTGATCAAGGATATACTCTCATGTTTGACTCACAAAGATGAAAAATCAAAGAAGAATGTTCAAGAAGATTGGTTGCAAATGCAACAAGAAGACCAAGTAACATATATGTCCTAGATCCACGAAAAATATACAAGGAAGAAAGAGACCATAAAAATGAAGTGTTATTAAGCGCTGTATGTTTAGGGGGAGCAACCCCAAAGAATAGAGTTACCTTTTGCCATTAAAATTAGGGGGAACATCCCCACCCTTTTCCATTGATGTCAAAGGGGGAGAGAAACCAGGAGCATGAGGACAGAAGGAGCATGAGTGTTGCCATCAATGACAAATGGGGAAATTGTTGGAAGATTGGTTGTTGTCATTGAAGTCAACCCTAGCCATTGGATTTTGCATCCCACAGTTGATTGAAGTAGATAGACATGAAGGAAATTACACATGAAGATACAACACCCATGGATGGATAGTATAAGTCATGCCGCTTTTGGTGGTATGTGGCGTGTCATGTTGATCCTCATGATTGAGGAGAAATGGATTTTTGAAGATGACAATGTGAATTGAAGAAGAAAATACATGTCAGCCCTAATGTTAAAATGAAGCGACATAAAGGGTATAAATACATATAATTATACATTCATTTTAAACACACACAACTTTTTTAATGAACAAGGAGATATAAGTCGAATTTAAGAGGAAATATGAAGTAAATAGGCCGAATTTCAAGGGATGATGAAGTCTTTTGGTGATGTGTTCTAAGGTATGTTATTTACATGTCATCTTACCATTTTTTTCTATAAATTTGTTTCTACAACGATTCAGATGGTGAAATTTGAAGGCTATTGAGAAGACATATCTAGGTAGCCGTGGAAAAAATTTCAGCTCTTTATTCACTATAATTTTGGAGATACACTCTGTGGAAGACAGGGTTTTGACTAGTCCTGAAGCTAGTCATAAACATGTGTTCTGGGTAAAAAAATTGTTGGCATAGGGGAAGACCCAGGGTTCAACGCTACAACAGTGAACCGACAAAGCCTTAAATACCGGCCCTTTCGGTAACACCTGTGAAGCAGTGAAGTCTCACCTGAGGTAGAGGTAGGGGTGGTTGCAAGACTCAGGTGTCTGCAACCTTAGCTGGGACACAGATCTGTGATTGTACTACTTAATAAAGCACTTAGCACTATCATCTCCTCAATATACAATCATTAATCACTTCGTTGATAAAGCAAGGCTTCACACCATTCACATTGTTATAACGTACTTAAGAGCTTAGCATCAATAGATAGGTTAGATCTAGCAGATCAAGCACTAAGCACATTCATATGGATTAGATCTAATATTATCACATATCATTAGCACTAAGAATAAGAATATATATCTAATCATATTAAATAATTTAGCAAAAGAGGACATAAACACATTAATTCAAGCACAAAGCAAGGCAACACAACGTTTACATGGTTCACCCCCACCCTAGGGCCACGTCCACCAAATCTTCTTATTTATTGTCTTCAGTCAATCGGTTACAAGAACAAAGCCATCAAAACCCTTACTCCACACATGACATAATATCTGTGCAACTCGCTATATCCTTCTTCCTTGCATTACAACACTAATCCCTCCACAATCCGCTACAAGGACCTGCACTTAGCTTTGCAAGTCTCTTACAGTCATGCACAAAGAACTTACAGACCCTAATCACACTTAGAATACATTCACATCACATAGATGTACTAGTCGAATTATTCTTACATTGCCTATCCTTCTATTTATACATAAAAAATAGGCCTAAACATGTGTAAACCCATGGGCCGACATCTCATTCCCATTACATATTCCCCAAAACCCAAAAATGATCAAAAAATGGGTGGAGATCCTGTGATCTCCGCTTCGTCTTGCGCTCCTCCTTCGATAGGCTATCAAAGTCCCAAAATAGGTCACTATGACCAAGAGTCTCCCAAAATTTGGTCAAGGGCCAACAAGCCCCCAACACTCACCTATGACTCGTCCTAAGTCACTCTGATTTGACCAGTTCTACTTTGAAGGACTCGATCTTAGATCGAGCTGCTTTGACCTACTGCTATACTACAACCTCTTTCTTGGTGAATTCCTAGATCACTGTGTCATTCAAGAGCCCTTATAGGCGTCATTATGTTGCAATGACAACCTGTTCTATCTCTTCTCCTCGGCTTTCAACCTCTATGAATAACTTGCATGCTTTATCTTGTACTAGTTGGAGCCGTTGAGTAAATTACATCACACTTATTTGAATTGTATGGATCTGTTGTTGGGCAGTGTGTTTCTCTTGAGACTGCTTCATTCTTTCTACGGATGACAGGGCCTTCAGCTATGCTTGTAGTTTGTCTGCATGCTTCTTTTCTTCCTTGAGCTGCAACTCCAAATCTTGTAACTCTGGGTTCTCTGTGAGGTTCTCATATTTTTGGGCACTCTGGTTACTCAGTTGCTTGCACACCAAGACAAGAGATTTTAATATTTCAATTGCATTGTGGGTAGTTGCTTCCCTTAGGTCTCTTACATATTTAGGGGTATCGGGCACAGTGCGGAGCTCCAAGTCTTCTATGCACTATTCGAGTTGTTGGATTACCTCTTCAAGTTGTGCCACCTGATGTGGAACTTGTTCTTCAGCCTTTACTTCGATGACTGTCACAGAGCAAAGTGCTCTATGAACCATTTCATTTACTTTGAGTTTCTCAGTGAGAAACTGTTCCTTGCTTTGCTGTAACTTTGTTTTTTCTTCATCCCACTTCGCTTGCAGAGAAATATTTTCTCATTCTGCAACACTGCATTGCTCCTCAAGGTATTTCTATACTTGCACTAAAGACTGGGTGGCTTGTGCTGTCTCTTCCTGAGCTCGTCGGACATACGTGCTCGGGATTAAAATTATCTGGGTCATGATGAACTTAGATATGACACTTAGAACAAACAACAATAGCGCAATGATCACTATATACAATTCACTTAGTCTGCGGCCTCAAACTCTTAGTTAGAAAAAGTGTTTTCCGTGCATGGCACGACGAGATAAGTAGGAAACTCGGCAATGGTTTTCTTGTAATAGGTATGAAGCCTCATTAAATATTGTTCTGTCCATTATGGTCTGGTCCAACGGTCTGGTGTCAAGATGTAAATTTTTTTCGACCCGTTCGGGGCGGGAGTCGAACAGATAGATCGGCCCCAACGTCTATATTGCTTTTCCCTTGCGAAGTACAATGTGTTGTTGTTCTGATATCCTGATGAAGTTCCAATTTTGCAAATTTTCTTTCTGTGAAGTTCCCTCTAGAATCTTCTGTAAATTTTCAATCTTAGCCCTCTTCTTACTTAGATTTCTAGCCTTCTTTCCAGTGAGCTTGGGCTCAGTATGTCTTTTTACATTCTAATTCTTATCTTCTTTTAACATAGTCACTGCGCGCTGTTGAGATTATTTCCTAGGATTTAGAGGTAATACCTCTTATTTATCTGGAGTAAGTACTTCAATCTTCTGTGGGTCTCCTAGTCTTCTTGCAGCTTCGAAATCAGGGTCTCTAGTGTCAAACAACTTCGATCTATTCTCTTGTTCTTCAATTGATTGTGCGATCTTTCTGGTCATGAAATCTTTTAACTCCTATTTCTTCTGCTCCAATACTTCTTCTTCTTTATTTTGTCTAGCTTGATCTCTGTCAATCCAAGGTTTTCCTATTAACATGGTAAACGGGGTGCAGTGTTCAACAAATTTAATAATATCAAAATATTTCTCCGTCGAAGTTCCATTGACGATCATAGGGATCTGAGCGAGTCTTCCACACATGTTTACTAGTTTTCCTTTGAATAACCCTAGTCCTCCTAATGAAGGAATCATAGCAGGCCTTCCTATATGTTCCCAAGTTCTCTCTGTCATGATATTCACCTGTGTTTCCTCATCTAGAACACATTCAATGTCGAAGTCTCATATTCTTTATTCAAGGCATTCCTTGTCTTTAAATATCTTTGATAATCTAATATGTCAGTGGTCATTCAAGGTTTCTCTCATCCGTAGAAATATTTTCTCTGATTCTTCCTGGGGTTTTTCTATAGCCTCTGGATCTACCTTAGGGTTTTCTTGATTCAGATTCATTCCTTCAAGATTAGCAATCATTTTGGGGAAATCCAACACTTCATAGTTCATAACTTTGCAACAAAGACAACTAGGTCTTCTCCCAGGGCATTCTTTAGTAAGATGTCGCAGTTTTCTGCAACTATAACAAAGGGTTAATTCTCTCTTTATTTTAAATTATCCCTAGCCTCTTCTGTAATACGCACTAGGATCATAGGAGCTAACTTGCAATAAATTATTTCTGGGATCCTGCATCCATTCGTTAGTCAAAACATTCTTTCTATGCATAGGTATAACATATCTATCATTATTCTTATCAGATCTACTCATATCAAACCTTCTTTCATATATTAATGCCCTAGTTTTCAAACTAGGAAAGATCCTATGAATCATACCTAGATCCATACTCTAGAAAGAAAAATTTCTACCTATCTTACTTCTACAGAGCACAAAGCTTCCAAATCTAAAACTTTTAACTATTCTTACCTTTATCAGAGCACAAAGCTTACAGATCTTACCTCTTTTATAAAAAATTCTCAGTTTTACCTTTCTTAGAGCACAAAGCTTTCAGATATTGCTTCTTTCCTTCAAATCCGAACTCCTTTCTTCAGATCGTGTTTCCTTCTTTAGCAAAGATCTTTCAAATGAAGTATAATACTGTGCACTAGGGAACATATCTATGCACAAAGATTTCACAATCTCAGGTCGTATCTTTGCACAAAGGTTCTTCTTTCTTAGTTCCTAGCAATCACAGTTTCATGTCCCGACAACATAACCATTTGTTGGCATAGGGGCAAACCCAGGGTTCAACGCTACAACAACGCACCAACAAAGCCTTAACTACCAGCCCTTTAGGTAACACCTGCGAAGCAGATCAAGTCTCACCTGAGGTAGAGTTAGGGGTGGTTTCAAGACTGAGGTGTCTGCAACCTTAGCTAGGACACAGATCTGTGATTGTACTACTTAATAAAGCACTTAGCATTGTCAGTTCCTCAATATAAAATCATTAATCACTTCGCTGATAAAGCATGGCTTCACAACATTCACACTTTTATAACGTACTTAAGCACTTAGCATCAATAAATAGGTCATATCTAGAATATTAGGCACTAAACACATTCATATGGATCAGATCTAATATTCTCACATATCATTAGTAGTAAGCATAAGAAGGTCTATCTAATCATATTAAAGAATTTAGAAAAAGAGGACATAAACACATTAAGACAAGCACAAAGCAAGTCAACACAACATTTACATTGTTCACCCCCACCCTGGGGCTACATCCACCAACTCTTATTCTTTATTGTCTTCAGTCAATTGGTTACAAGAACAAAGCCATCAAAACCCTTACTCTGCACAGGACAAAATATCTACACAGCTCGCTAGATCCTTCTTCCTTGCGTTACAACACTAATCCCTCCAGAATATGCTACAAGGACCTTCACTTAGCTTTGAAAGTCTCTTATAGTCATGCACAAAGCACTTACAGACCCTAGTTGTACTTAGCATACATTCACATCACATAGATGCACTATTCAACTTGTTCTTACATTGCCTATCCTTCTATTTATACATACAAAATAGGGCTAAACATCGGTAAACTCATGGGACAACATCCCATTCCCATTACATATTCCCAAAAACCCAAAAAGGATCCAAAAGTGGGCTGAGATCTCGTGATCTCTTCTTCGTCTTGCGCTCCTCCTTCGATAGGCTGTCGAAGTCCCAAAATAGGTCACTATGACCAAGAATCTCCCAAAACTTGGTCAAGGGACAACAACAATCATAACGTCTTCATATAGAATCAAAATGAAGTGAGACCAATTGCATTAGAAAGAGTGTGGGATTTAGTTTATTCTATACGGATTTCAAAATATTATGTTAAATATTGAGCACAGGGAATTCTGTACAAGTTCGCTCTCCTGAATAAACCAGAATTGAATAAGGGCTACCATTTTCTCTATAACTCCTTTTTTGGGAGGATTCAAGGAGTGAAACTTGGAGGATTTTAAGAGAATACATTGAGTAATATTATCTATAGGATCAGAGTATTCCAAGAAGTGAATAATTGCAGAAGTTGAAGAAGTCTCAGGAAGCATTATCAGGTTCTATGTGATGGTTGGTTGATGGTGATAATTTGATGTAAAGTTTTATTATCTCTCATTTATTCTTGGGTGGAAGGAAGGGGAAAGGAAGAATAGGTCAACCCTCTCTTGATATCAGAGGATTGTATCTTACTTTTGGAGGTTTATCCCTCCCTTTATATTTGGAAGTTGTAGCTTCCCTTGAACAATAACTATTGATTATTTCTCATATATTGTGCATGGTGTATTGTGGTGTATTGTTGTAACTCTTCTACTATTGTTCATTGCTTATTGGATATAATTATTATACAATTTGGTTGAAGTATAAGTTGATTTTTTTTTTAAATTGTACTTGATACTGATTCACCCCTCTCTTAGTATCAACAACTTGGCTATGGAGATGAGTAGATCAGGTTTAGGTTCCACTTCAGGTGGAAGTCACTTGGAGAGAGGCCAAGTTGGGGATCTTGGTGAGATGCCAAGACCCAAATACTCTTGGTGGGATTCCAAGAGATATACTCTTGGTGATATTTCAAGAGTAGTTACCATTGATGAGATGCCATGAGGTAGAAATGCTTGGTGAGAGACCAAGGTTGAGGATCTTGGTGAGATGCCAAGACCTAGAGACTCTTGGTGAAATGACAAGAGATGTGACTCATTTGCATGCCATGAGTATAGGACCTTGGTGAGAGACCAAGGAGAGGATATTGGTGATATGCTAAGACATAGAGACCTTTAGTGATATGTTGAGGGATAGCTCTTTGATGATATGCCAATATCTAGGTGATCTCAGGTAGGTGGAGATGGAATTCCATCTAGATATCAGACAGGTCAGCAGATCAATGTCATGGAAGGTTGAGTAGATCAATATTAGGATAGGTTGAGAATATAAAATATAGAGGCCACTTTGATGAGAGAGTTTAACCATAATCACCTATTCCTTGCAATGAGGAAAGGAAGTCTAGAACTTGGACGAGATTTATTTGTGAGAAACACTTTCCTCAGTAAGAGGGAGTGTTGAGTTTTGGTATACCTTGGGAAGTGGTTCCCTTGTGGTTTTTATCCTCTAACAACAAGAGGGATATGTTGGTACCCTTTTATCTTGTAATTTATGTCTAATTTCACTTTTACTTAAGAGTTTTAAGTCAAAAGTGAAATTAGTCACTTTTAGTGAAAAGTGACAATTAATTCACAAAGTGGGTGAATCAATAGACATAAAGTGAAATTAAGGATCTTAACCCAAAGTGGGTTTGTGAGTGAGATTTTTTCGATGATATCAACCTTTTATTAGATATGGGAGATATCTTAGCCATCCATCTCTTAGGTTTCCTTATGGAGGTTTAAGAGGGGCACATAGGTGCCTTGGAGGCTCATTCATTCATTTTCTCACTTGGAGAGTTTGAGAGGGAGCATAAGAAAGAGGTTGGAAGCATTGGAAGAGGGAATCTTGGGCGCTTCTATTCATGGAGGAGCTATGGGATCTTGGACCCCTATTATTTTGTGGTGATCAATATTGCTTGGAGGAGGGTGTAGTATAGGAGAAGAGCGCACACCTAGTAGGTAGGATCTAGACTTGAGGGATTGTATATTGGTTTGTTTCAGTGGAGAGGTAGCACACAAGAGCACATTTGTGTGTAAGGGATTCATCTTCAGAGAAAAAAAGGTCAAGGGCTCATCACTAATCTTGGGTGCATTTCTTCTTGGTTCCTTTGGCATGTCTCGAGAGCAAATTTCTTTGTATATAGGTTCCATCCTATTGTATTTTTTATTGTATCTCATTCTTTAGACACCACTTATATATACTTCCATTACAAACTATTTTTCCTCGGCGGGGGGGGATTATCAAGGGTCAAGTTGACCAAAAATACATGTTTCCTATTTTCATGCATGCTTAGAGTGTAGATCAACTTATTTGTGTTGTAAATATCTAGAGGAGTGTTAGTTGTTTTAATATATATTGCATGTGATAACCACCGGTTCAAAAAAAATTGCAAGGGCACCTCAAAGAACACTTAACCAATAACAATGATGGGCAAAAAGTTACTAAACTGCTTGTTTTCCTAAAACGCAACAAAGGAAATTTTTGGAGATTGAAACTTAGTGCCAATATTAAGGTAAAAAACAGACCTTAGTTGGAAGCCTCATAGTACCTCATTTTTCTTCACTCTTGAAAGACATGGAAGGGTACTCCTTCCCACAAGATCCTAAAGGATGACTCTCTTTGAGTTGCACAAACTTCAGAGCTACATGCTCCTTGTCCTCTATCAGTTTGTTTCTTTCCATAGCTCGCATAGGCTGGCTCTTTAGCCTATACAAGTTTCTCTCTCTAACTCCAAGAATCACTGATGTGTTTGAGCTAGATCCTTTGGGCATAAATATCACCTATCCATCTCGAAACAAAACCTCATATCCCTTCTCCTCAATCACTAAGACTGAGAGCACACTCTTCCTAATTTTTGGCACCCATAGCACATTTGTCACTCTCAACACATCTCTTGACTCCATCCATAATGACGTTATTCCATATCCCAACATTGCATGCCTGGTCCCCATACAAAGTTCCACATACAAATCTGATTCAAACTCTATGAACCTCTCAAGAAAATCCCATGCTCCTATCACATGACATGTGGCTCCACTATCCAAAAACCAATTCCCACTACCAAAAACTGCAACAAAAAGGGCAGAGACCGATTATAAATCCCTCTGAAGCTTGTCTACAACCTCATCCACCTCAACTCATGATGGCTACTACTTCACCTTCCCTTTATTCCACTGTGGACATTGTGAAGCATATTGTCCTAGCGTATGGAAAACACTAAAATTGAGCTTGATAAGGTCCTTCTTCTTCCTCTGTTCTGGTTATTCCTCTGTCCTTGGAGAACCATTTCTTTTTCCTTCCTAGTGTGAGAAACTAGGGTCATGTTCTCATGATCAACACATCTTTGCTTACCATTCTTGGACTCTATCCAAGCTTCCTGCTAGATGCAATCGATCCATAGTATGTTAAATGGTGACAACTTATCTCGTGCACAAATCCCCTACACAAATGGTTCCCATGACCTGAGAAAACCCTTCAATGCCACATTCACCAAGTATGTGTCATCAATTGCCTCACCAATGAATACAAGTTGATCACAAATCTGAGTGATCCTCATGAGGTAGCTAGTAACTGTATCTAATTTGGACATCTCAACAGATCAGAGTTGGTGCCTCAAAATCAACATTCGTCTTACATTCTCGCTTTGGTACAATCCCACCAAAGAATCATACATATCCTTTGTTGTCTTCTTCTCAGAAATATGAAGAATCAAGTGATCCTTCACATAATCCAATAAAACCCACTTGGCCTTCACTTCGCTCTTCTTATGGGATGCTAATTCTTGTGGATCTTTGGGATCTGAAATAACCATCTCAACATAATCATTGAGATCATTCTCTCACAAGAGAAAAAATATCCTAGCCTTCCATGCCCATAAATTAGTGGCCCCATCCAACCTGTCCTCCACTCTAAGAGTGCTCACCATTGTGACCTGCCCGGAAAAAAAAAATATTCAATAACAGATCTACAATAACACAAATTTGCAAAAAATTGTGTCTCAAGAGATAATTGTCTCTCTAGAGCCTATGATTTGATACCATGTAAAATTTTCACATGCAATTCAATGCATTCAGATCTGAAAATCCCTTCCAAGTTAACTCAAATAGTAAACTAGGGTTGTTATCACTGAATAATTTAACATTGAAATTATGACGGAAAAATTACAGTGGAGACAAAAATATCAGAGAGGAAATCATCAATGCACAAGAGACAAATTTTTTGTTATGTAAAATTTTCTGATTGAGAATTTTCTGAGGACAAAAACAGTCCTGCAACAACATTACAACTTTCAACAAATTCTGGAAAAACCCTTCCAACTTGCAAACCTACTATACAACATGTTGAAGTTGTTGGATTACTGAGAGGGGGGGTGAATCAGTAATAGCGTAATTATAATCCTTTTTCTTCAAATGTTATATCAATGTAGAATTATTATCCAATAATGAACAGTAATAAATAAACAATCAAACACATACACAATACACCAATGTTTTACATGGAAACCCAAATCAAGAGAAAACCACGATTTTTTTTTTCTTATATGTCTTGAAGAATTACATTCATTGGAAGCACCAACTTCCTTTTTTTTCCAGCTGCAACTAGAAGGAGGCTCCACCCCCCTAGTGTCTCAGGCTACAACCTGAGGGAAGCTCCAACTCCCCAATTCTCTGGCTACAACCAAAAGGAGGCTACAACCCCCAATGTTCTCCGACTACAACCGGAAGGTGGCTACAACCACTTGTCCTTGCCCTGTCCTGCCACCTTGAAGTAGAAGTAGAATAATGGAACCACTATCACACTATCACTATGAGATATACCACTGTAAACCTGTACCAATAAATCTGAACCATGCATCAACCATGCATCAACCTGTACCTCAACCTATAATCAACCTGTACCATAAACAAGTGCATCAACCATGCACCAACCTGTAATCAACCTGTACCATAAACAAGTGAATCCAACCATGTACAAAGTATGTACCAATCATGTGTCAACTACTCATCAATATGTAGCAACTTCATCAACTATACACCTCATGTATGTGTGCCAACTCATCAACTACTTGTCTCAACCATGTACTCAACATGTACCACAACCGAAAGAACTCATCAATTTCATCATCCAAATCTAAATTTTAGCTCTGTAATAGACCTGGTTTATATGATCACATTCCTACAAACCTTCCTTAACTTTAAAAACAAGAGACTATCATTTTCATCAAACGTTTCTTTAGTCTCACATGCCTAGTTTTGGATTAGTCAACAACCCTAACTTGAAGTAATCATAACTTTGAACCTGTA